>JBBDGP010001620.1:935000-1180000 GCA_037952835.1 Lithobates septentrionalis
ACACATAGCGTTTTGCTTTTAGGCCAAATGTTACATTTTGGTCTCATCTGACCAGAGCACCTTCTTCCACATGTTTGCTGTGTCCCCCACATGGCTTCTCACAAACTGCAAACAGGACTTCTCATGGCTTTCTTTGAACACTGTCTTTCTTATTGTCACTCTTCAATAAAGACCAGATTTGTGGAGAGCACGACTAATAGTTGTCCTGTGGACAGATTCTCCCACCTGAGCTGTGGAGTTCTTCCAGAGTTACAATGGGCCTCTTGGCTGCTTCTCTGATTAATTCTCTCCTTGCCCGGACTATCAGTTTAGGTGGACGGCCATGTCTTGGTAGGCTTGCAATTGTGCCAGGCTCTCTCTAATTTCAGATGATGGATTGAACAGTGCTCGGTGAGATGTTCAAAGCTTGGGATTTTTTTTATAACCTAACCCTGCTTTAAACTTCTCCACAACTTTATCCCTGACCTGTCTTGTGTGTTCCTTGGCCTTCATGATGCTGTTTGTTCACTAAGGTTCTGTAACAAACCTCTGAGGGCTTCGCAGAACAGCTTTATTGATACTGAGATTAAATTACACACAGGTGGACTCTATTTACTAATTAGGTGACTTCTGAAGGCATTTGGTTCCACTAGATTTTAGTTAGGGGTATCAGAGTAAAGGGGGCTGAATACAAATGCACGCCACACTTTTCACATATTTATTCGTAAAAAAAATTGAAAACCATTTAACATTTTCCTTCCACATTACAATTATGTGCCACTTTGTGTTGGTCTATCACATAAAATCCCAACAAAATACATTTACGTTTTTGAGTGTACCATGACAAAATGTGGACATTTTCAAGGGGTATGAATACTTTTTCAAGGCACTGTATAAAGTGTAATGACACAACTGCAATTTCCACAGGGTAACCAACCAAATGTGTCAATGGAGCTCCAACTAGGTCCATCTCCCTGGCTTTTTGCAGGGCATACATCATAAAGGGGACATTAGAGATGTATTCAAAAGCTATATATAAAATTAAAATTGGAGCATATTGAAAAAAAGAGGATTTTAAGCCAAAGGTTAAAATATAACCACATTAAAAAATGGATCATCTAGATAAGGTATAAGGTGTTACAATGCATAAGGCTCGATTCACACCTATGCATGTTGCTTTTGAGCGTTTTTGGAGGTTTTTTTTCATGCTTGCCACGTTTTTGAGCCGCGTTTTTGCCGCGATTTTGCCGCGATTTTGCCACGATTTGCGTTTTTTTTTTTTTTTTTTTTTTTTTTATATTTTTTTTTTACAGTCTTAAAAAAAACTAAAAAAAACTAAAAAAAAATGCCAAAAATGCATCAAAAACGCACCAAAAACGCATCAAAAACGCTGCAAAAACGGTGCACTTGCGTTTTTGATGCTTGTCCATTGAATTCTATTACATGCAAAACGCTGCATTTTGCATGAAAAAAAGTCCCTGACCCTTTCCAAAAATGCAGAGAAACAAAAAGGCATTGATGTGAACATGTTCCATAGGAACCCATGTTAAAAAATTCCCGTGCATTTCTGAAAAATGCAAAATGCATCAAAAAACGCGCTAGTGTGAATGGAGCCTGACACTTACTATCAAATGTGGTAGATGTTGGTGAGCTGCTGCAAATACACTCACCGGCCACTTTATCAGGTAGATCTGTTGAATTGTTTGGTAACACAAATTGCTAATCATCCAATCACATGGCAGCATCTCAATGCATTTAGGCATCTAGACATGGTGAAGACAACTTGCTGAAGTTCAAACAGCATCAGAATGGAGAAGAAAGGTGATTTAAGTGACTTTGAACGTGGCATGGTTGTTGGTGCCAGACGGGCTGGTCTGAGTATTTAAAAAACTGCTGATCTACTGAGATTTTCACCCACAACCATCTCTCGGGTTTACATGGAATGGTCAGAAAAAGAGAAAATATCCAGTGAGCGGCGGTTGTGTGGAGGAAAATGCCTTGTTGATGTCAGAGGAGAATGGGCAGACTCGAGATGATAGAAAGGCAACAGTAACTCAAATAACCACTCGTTACAACCAAGATATGCAGAATAACATCTTTGAATGCACAACACATCGAACCTTGAAGCAGATGGGCTACAGCAGCAGAAGACCACACCGGGCGCCACTCCTGTCAGTTAAGAACAGGAAACTGAGGCTACAATTCTCACAGGCTCACCAAAATTGGACAATAGAAGACTGGAAAAACATTGCCTGGTCTGAAGAGTCTTGTTTTTAACTGTGACATGCAGATGGTCGGTCAGAATTTGGCTTAAACAACATGATAGCATGGATCCATCCTGCCTTGTATCACCGGTTCAGGCTGGTGGTGGTGGTGTAATGGTGTGGGGGGAGTATTGTTGCTGACCATGTCCATCCCTTTATGACTACAGTGTCCCCATCTTCTGATGGCTCCTTCCAGCAGGATAATGCACCATGTCACAAAGCTCCAATCATCTCACCACTGGACAATGAGGTCCCTGTACTCCAATGTCCTCCACACTCACCAGATCTCATCCAATAGAGCACCTTTGGGATGTGGTGGAACAGAAGATTGGCATCATGAATGTGCAGCCCACAAATCTGCAGCAACTGTGTGATGCTATCATGTCATCATAGACCAAAATCTCTAAAGAAATGTTTCTAAGACCTTGTTGTATCTATGCCATGAAGAAATAAGGCAGTTTCTGAAGGCAATAAGGGGGTCCAACCCGGTACTAGCAAGGTGTACCTAATAAAGTGGCCGGTGCAGGGGTGTCCAAACTTTTTTCAAAGAGGGCCAGATTTGATGAAGTGAACATGTGTGAGGGTCAACCTTTTTGCCTGACGTTCTTTGAACCATTAAAATGAAATGCAAATTAACTAATACACCGCCCAACAAGAATTCTCTTGCCTTTGTGGCTGTGTGTGGTGAAGAGTCTAATGCTCCGTACACACGGTCGGATTTTCCGATGGAAAATGTCCAATCGGAGCGTGCTGTCGGAAATTCCGACCGTGTGTGGGCTCCATCGGACATTTTACATCGGATTTTCCGACACACAAAGTTGGAGAGCAGGAGATAAAATTTTCCGACAATAAAATCCGTTGTCGGAGATTCCGATCGTGTGTACACAAATCCGACGGACAAAGTGCCACGCGTGCTCAGAATAAATAAAGAGATGAAAGCTATTGGCCACTGCCCCGTTTATAGTCCCGACGTACGTGTTTTACGTCACCGCGTTCAGAACGATCGGATTTTCCGACAACTTTGTACGACCGTGTGTAGACAAAACAAGTTTGAGCCAACATCCGTCGGAAAAAATCGTAGGATTTTGTTGTCGGAATGTCCGATCAAAGTCCGACCGTGTGTACGCCCTATAAGGATGAGCTTGGGCGTGTTATTTATATATATATATATATATTGTGGCCCCCAACAAATCCCAGAGTGCTGCTCAGGACTGAGGATGAGCTTGGGTGTGTTATTTGGATTAACCGTATTTATTGGCGTATACCAGGCACAGGCATATAACACACACCTTCACATTAAGAGGGAAGTTTCAGGAAAAAAAATAATTTTAAATAGGGAACTGTGAAGAACAATAAGGGTCAGTGCCCATCAATGCAGACTCATCAGTCCCCATCTGCAGCCTCACCATTGCCATGAATGCAGCCTCACAAGTGCCATGAATGCAGCCTCACCATTGACATGAATGCAGCCTTACCATTGCCATGAATGCAACCTCACAATTGCTATGAATGCAGCCTCGCCATTGCCATGAATGCAGCCTCACCATTGCCATGAATGCAGCCTCACCATTGCCATGAATGCAGCCTCACCATTGCCATGAATGCAGCCTCACCATTGCCACAAATGCAGCCTCACCATTGCCATGAATGCAATCTCACAATTGCCATGAATGCAGCCTCATAAGTGCCATGAATGCAACCTCACAATTACCATGAATGCAACCTCACCATTGCCATGAATGCAGCCTCACCATTGACACAAATGCAGCCTCACCATTTCCATGAATGCAACCTCAAAATTGCCATGAATGCAGCCTCACAAGTGCCATGAATGCAACCTCACAATTGCCATGAATGCAACCTCACAATTGCCATGAATGCAACCTCACAATTGTCATGAATGCAGCCTCACAATTGTCATGAATGCAGCCTCACCATTGCCATGAATGCAACCTCACAATTTCCATGAATGCAGCCTCACCATTGACATGAATGCAGCCTTACCATTGCCATGAATGCAGCCTCACCATTGCCATGAATGTAGCCTGACCATTGACATGAATTCAACCTCACAATTGCCATGAATGCAGCCTCACCATTGCAATGAATGCAACCTCACAATTGCCATGAATGCAGCCTCACCATTGCCATGAATGCAACCTCACAATTGTCATGAATGCAGCCTCACCATTGACATGAATGCAACCTTACCATTGCCATGAATGCAGCCTCACCATTGCCATGAATGCCGCCTCACCATTGCCATGAATGCAGCCTCACAAGTGCCATGAATGCAACCTCACCATTTCCATGAATGTAGCCTCTGAATGAACCCTTACCATTGCCATCAGTGCAGCCTGATTCATGCCCATCTGCAGCCTCGGAGGGGACAGGGAGGGGGGCGGGACGAGCGCCAACAGATTACATACAGTGAGAATTTCCTGTTTACTCGGCGGCCTCTTTAATACAAAGTCCCTGGCATTTTAGACAGGACAGTCGTACAATGCCAGCCCAGGAGACGGGACTTCCTATTACAGAGGCCACCGAGTAAATAGGAGATCCAAACTACCAGTGGGGCCGTATGAAACTGGAACACGGGCCGCAATTGGCCCGCGGGCCCGACCTTGGACATGGTTGGTGTATATGGTCCATATAGGAGGGACACAGATAATTAAGAGCTAATACTCATAGAGATATTTATTATTAATACAGGTGCATATACAGCATCGTCAATTGTAGCAGGGCTTTACATATATATTATATATTCACATCAGTACTGGCCCTCAAGGAGCTTACAATCTAAGGTGCCTAACTCACAATCATACATACAGATACTAGGGCCAATCTAGACAGGAGCTAATTAACCTACCAGCTTGTCTTTGGAGTGTGGGAAGAAACCCACACAGGCACAGGGAGAAGATGCAAAACAAAACCAAAGAAATTTGGTTAGTTAGCAGTAGGGATGAGCTTCATGTTCGAGTCGAACCCATGTTCGACTCGAACATCGGCTGTTCGATCGTTCGTCGAATTGCGAACGATATGGGCCGTTCGCGCCAAATTCGTGTGGCGCATCACGGCCCATAATTCACTGCGGCATCGCAGTGCATTGCTTGCTGATGATTGGCCAAGCATGCACTATGACCCGCATGCTTGGCCAATCACAGCGCCGCCTGAACAGAGAGCCGTAATTGGCCAAAGCCAAGGAGGCTTTGGCCAATTATGGCTCAGGGGATTTAGTACACGCCCCACACTATATAAGGCCGCCTGCACGGCGGCCCTGTGCAGTGTGTTCCGGTGTGCTTAGAGAGAGAGAGAGACAGTGTCATTTCATTTGAGTTAGCTAGATTAGGCAGGACAGTCAGTCAGTTAGCTGCACTTACAGTGTATTGTGTATATATATGCATCCCAGGTGTTGCATATATATATATACACTGTATTCAGTTTAGCTAGATCCATTCCTGTTATCTTCTAGACTATTTACATTTAGTGCAGTGCGTCCTGCTCACAGTGTTCAGCTAGATCCGTTCCTGTTATCTTCCTACTGACAGGCAGGCTTGTCTTGTTACAGTATATAAAGCTACCTGAAGAAAATTACTGGTGTTCTTTTGATCCTATTAGTACCACGGTCAGGCAGCTAGACTATTTACAGTTAGTGCAGTGCGTCCTGCTCACAGTGTTCAGCTAAAGCTACCTGTAGAAGGTTGGTGGTGTTCTCATACTACAGGCAGGCAGTTGATTTTGCTAGCTGCAGTATCAGTACATATATATATATATATATATATATATATATATATATATATCCCAGCTTAGTGCAGCTACAGGCCATTAGTATGTCTAGAAGGCCAAGAAGGAGAGGCAGACAATAAGAGAGGGCAAGCAGGCTCTGTGTCTAGTGCTGGTCGTGGAGACGGTGCATCCTCATCAGCACGTGGCCATGGGACACGCTTGGCCTTTTTTTCGGCAGCTGGCCGTGTTGAGCCGCAACATGCGGAAGACTTGGTCGAGTGGATGACCAAGCCGTCCTCATCCTCCTCATCCTCTCTCACCCATGCCCAGGGTGCTTTGTCTGGCAAAGCAGCGGCTTCTTCCCTCCGCTCAATGTCATCAGTGACTCCTTCCCTAGCTCCACCATGTCCTCCTGAGGATTCCCTCGAACTGTTTGACCACAGTGTTGGGTACATGCTCCAGGAGGATGCCCAGCGTTTGGAAGGCTCTGATGATGATACTGAGCTCGATGAAGGCAGTAACATGAGCACGGACAGAGGGGGTGCCCAAGAAGGACAGCAATCTGGCAGTCATGCTCCCCCTGCTGCAGCATACTGCCAGGTTTGCTCCAGTGATGAGGAGGGAGGGGATGATGAGGTCACTGACTCAACGTGGGTGCCTGATAGGAGAGAGGAGGAGGCGGCACATCACCAACGAGGCAGGATGCCCTCCAGGGGCCAGCCTAAGGGCAGCACATTGACTGCATCACACCCCAAAGCTCCACATGTGCAGGGCGCTGCAGTCTCTGCGCGTTATTCAAAAAGTTCTTTGGTGTGGGCCTTTTTTGAGACGAGTGCATCAGATCGCACCGCTGCTATTTGCAACATATGTCTCAAGCGTATCTCACGTGGCCAAAACATCTCCCGCTTGGGTACCACATGCTTGACCAGACATATGTTGACCTGCCATGCAGTTCGTTGGCAAGCGTATCTAAAAGACCCACACCAAAGAACAAAGAGGACCTCTCCTTGCTCCTCATCAGCTGAGATTTCCAACCCCACTAGACCTCCAGTCCTCTCTGAGACCTGCACTGAGAGTAATGAAGGTGTAGAATTAGGTGTGTCACAGCCAAGTACTTGTGGGCAATCTGCTTTTGGTACACCGACGTCAGATTGTACCAGGCAAATTTCCCTGCCCCAGCTGCTGCACCGCCGAAAAAAGTTTGCTCCCAGCCATCCACATGCCCAGCGGTTGAATGCTAGCTTGGCAAAATTGCTAGCACTTCAACTGCTGCCTTTTCAGTTGGTAGACTCTGCCCCCTTCCGTGAGTTTGTGGAATGTGCGGTTCCTCAGTGGCAGGTACCCAAACGCCACTTTTTCTCACGGAAGGCGATTCCGGCTCTCTACCGGCATGTGGAAGGCAATGTCCATGCCTCGCTGGACAGGGCGGTCAGTGGTAAGGTGCATATTACCGCTGACTCATGGTCCAGCAGGCATGGACAGGGACGTTACCTAAGTTTCACGGCGCATTGGGTGACTCTGCTGGCAGCTGGGAAGGATGCAGGACAAGGTGCAGTAGTGTTGGAGGTTGTTCCGCCACCACGCCTCCAAAATGCTAATGATTGTGACACACCTCTCTCCTCCACCCCCTCCTCTTCTTCTTCCTCCATGGCCTCTTCCTCGGAACCAGCGGTGCTCCGTAGTCGTTCAAGGGGCTACGCAAGTACGCAGGCCAAAAGATACCATGCGGTGCTTGAGCTGGTGTGCTTGGGGGACAGGAGCCATACTGGGGCAGAGGTTCTGTCAGCTCTGCAGGGGCAGGTTCAGAGGTGGTTGACGCCACGCCAACTTAAGGCAGGAATGGTGGTTTGCGATAATGGCACCAACCTCCTCTCTGCCCTCCGACAGGGACAAATGACCCATGTGCCCTGTTTGGCTCACGTCCTTAACTTGGTGGTGCAGCGGTTCTTGGGCAGGTACCCGGGCTTACAGGATGTCCTGAGGCAGGCCAGGAAAGTCTGTGTGCATTTCCGCCGGTCATATAATGCCAGTGCTCGGCTGACGGACCTCCAAAAGGAGTTTAACCTGCCCAAGAACCGCCTAATCTGTGACATGCCCACCAGGTGGAACTCAACGTTGGCCATGCTGCAGCGGCTGCACATGCAGCAGAGGGCCATCAATGAGTACCTGTGCGACTATGGCACCAGGACAGGGTCAGGGGAGCTTGGTTTTTTTTCCCCACGCCAGTGGGCCATGATCAGGGATGCATGCACTGTCCTGTCACCATTCGAGGAGGCCACGAGGATGATGAGCAGTGACAGTGCATGCATCAGTGACACTGTCCCCCTTGTCCACCTGTTGGAGCACACGCTGCGTGGAATAATGGACAGGGCACTTGAGGCAGAACAGAGGCAGGAAGAGGAGGACTTCCTTAGCTCTCAAGGCCCCCTTTATCCAGACAGTGTTCCTGCGTGCCCGCCGATCACACAGGAAGAGGACGAGGAGGAGGAGGAGGAAGATTGTGTCAGTATGGAGGTGGAGCCTGGCACTCAGCATCAGCAGCAGTCTTTAAGGGATCAGTCCCAAGAAACACATGGACTTGTACGTGGCTGGGAGGAGGTGGCTGCGGACGTTGTCGTCCTTAGTGACCCAGAGGACTCTGGACCGAATGCCTCAGCAAACCTACGCTGCATGGCCTCCCTGATCCTGCAAAGCCTGAATAAGGATCCTCGTATTCGTGGTATCAAGGAGAAGGACCAATACTGGCTGGCAACCCTCCTTGATCCACGTTACAAGGGTAAGGTTGCGGACCTTATCTTGCCATCGCAGAGGGAGCAGAGGATGAAACATCTTCGGGAGGCCTTGCAGAAAGGTCTGTGCAACGCGTTCCCAGAGACTGGGAGGTTACAAACTCCTGTTTCTGGACAACGTGTTGCTGAGGCTTCAGTCAGTCAAAGAAGGAGCGGTGGAGAAGGTGGCCGTCTGACCGATGCGTTCAGACAATTTTTTTGTCCGCAGCCCCAAGGTATGATCGGTTCCAGCAACCATCGCCAGCGTCTGTTTTACATGGTGCAGGAATACCTAGGGGCAAGATCAGACTTGGACACCTTTCCCACCGAAAATCCTCTGGGTTACTGGGTCTTGAGGATGGATCACTGGCCAGAGCTTGCACAGTATGCAATTGAGCTACTGGCCTGTCCTGCATCCAGCGTTCTTTCGGAACGCACATTCAGTGCTGCTGGAGGCGTGGTAACCGATCACAGGGTGCGTCTGTCCACCGACTCGGTCGATCGACTGACCTTCATAAAAATGAATCAGTCTTGGATCACCACCAGCTACCAAGCACCTGATGCTGATGTAACCGAATAATTTATTTTAAAATCTCAGATCCCTTCAAAGACTGCCTATGCTGATGCTGAGTGACTATCCCTGAGTAATTATCCTCTTCCTCCTCAATCATCACGCTGATAGCTTGTAAGAACATTTTTGGTTCTGGGCGCCACCACCAGTGCCTAAGGCACAATTTTTCAGCCCCTGTTTAACAGGGGCGTGTAATTACAATTTTTGATGTAATACTTTGCAGCAGGGCTCGTTCCTGCATTCCAACTAGAGTGTCTGTGAGGGGTTGCAGTGTTGTGGCACCAGCACCAGTGCCTAAGGCCCAATTTTTCTGCCCCTGTCTAACAGGGGCGTGTAATTACAATTTTTGATGCAATACTTTGCAGCAGGGCTCGTTCCTGCGTTCCAACTAGAGTGTCTGTGAGGGGTTGCAGTGTTGTGGCACCAGTGCCTAAGGCCCAATTTTTCTGCCCCTGTCTAACAGGGGCGTGTAATTACAATTTTTGATGCAATACTTTGCAGCAGGGCTCGTTCCTGCATTTCAACTAGAGTGTCTGTGAGGGGTTGCAGTGTTGTGGCACCAGCACCAGTGCCTAAGGCCCAATTTTTCAGCCCTTGTTTAACAGGGGCGTGTAATTACAATTTTTGATGCAATACTTTGCAGCAGGGCTCGTTCCTGCGTTCCAACTAGAGTGTCTGTGAGGGGTTGCAGTGTTGTGGCACCAGCACCAGTGCCTAAGGCCTAATTTTTCAGCTCCTGTTCAACAGGGGCATGTAATTACAATTCTTGATCTAATATTTCACAGCAGGGCCCTGTGAGGGCTTACAGTGTTGTGGCCACAGCAACACCTAAGGCCCAAATTTCTGCTGAGTATATAGGGCAGGACCCTACTTTCAAACATCTAACTTACAAACGACTCCTACTTGCAAACGGAAGGAGACAACAGGAAGTGAGATGAAATCTACCCCTAGGAAGGGAAATTCTCTCCTGTAAGAGTTAATATGGGAAAAACATTTCTCCTTTCCACTGATGCTTTCCAATCCTTGTTCCACAAAAAAATCCAAATTTTCAAAAAACATTTTTCATTGGGACAAAAAGTGAGGTGAAATCTTCTGAAGAGGAGGAAAGACAGCAAAACAAATGTCACAGGGGTGATAACCCTTCCTTATGTTTTCCAAAAAGCTTAAAAAAGATTTTTTGGCTGGAGCTAAACACGTTAAAAATGTACCCGTTCAAAATTACAAAGAGATACTACTTAACAACAAACCTACAGTCCCTGTCTTGTTTGCACCGCCTGTATACTGCTGTTCAGAGTATATAGGGCCTGGTGGCCCCACACCTTTCCTTATTTTAATTTGGGTGCGGGGTTCCCCTTAATATCCATACAAGACCCAAAGGGCCTGGTAATGGACTGGGGGGTACCCATGCCGTTTGTCTCACTGATTTTCATCCATATTGCCATGACCCGACATTACATTAAACCCGCAAGCAATTTTAAATGAGATTTTTTCCTTTGAAAATGACATTTGGTGCAGGGACTGTTCTAAACACGGGAAACACGCGTCACTTTACAGGCATACTATAGACACCCCCCAGGTACGATATTTAAAGGAATATTTCACTTTTTTTTTTTTTTACTTTAAGCATCATTAAAATCACTGCTCCCGAAAAAACGGCCGTTTTTAAAAGTTTTTTTTGCATTTATACATGTCCCCTGGGGTAGGACCCAGGTCCCCAAACCCTTTTTAGGACAATACCATGCAAATTAGCCTTTAAAATGAGCACTTTTGATTTTGAACGTTCGAGTCCCATAGACGTCAATGGGGTTCTAACGTTCGTGCGAACTTTCGGTCCGTTCGCAGGTTCTGGTGCGAACCGAACCGGGGGATGTTCGGCTCATCCCTAGTTAGCAGGTTGGTCAGTAAATTTCTTTGGTTTTGTTTTGCACGCATTGTCCTTCCATGTACTCCTTGCTGCAAAAGCCTGTTATAGGTGCAGGCAGTGGCCATTTGTTTGTACCGTTGAAATATTGGTGAGGGGACATACTGGACACCTTTGCTGCCATGGTGCTATGTGCTGGGTGTCCAGTGCTCCCCTGTGCCTTTTAAGGAGGGGTGGGCTCCCTCCAGGCTCACCTGCCCTCTGCCTATCCATTTTAATGCATGTGCTTTCACTGTGGAGGCTCTCAAAATTTAGAGTTAGGACTACAGATACTGGGGTGCGTTTACGGGACTCTGTAGCTTACACATGTATTTGTATTTTATTTATATGTGCAAACGAAACCCCTGTTTTTAACACATACTGTTATGCTGCGTACGCACGGGCGGACTTTTCGACCGGACTGGTCCGACAAACTTTCCAGCGGACTTTCGACGGACTTTTGACGGATTTCCGACGGACTTTCTAATGAACGGACTTGCCTACACATGATCACACCAAAGTCCAACGGATTTGTACGTGATGACGTACACCGGACTAAAATAAGAAAGTTGATAGCCAGTAGCCAATAGCTGCCCTAGCATTGGTTTTTATCTGTCGGACTAGCATACAGACGAGCGGATTTCTGGGCCCGGCGGAGTTACGACGTAAAGATTTGAAGCCTGTTCAAAATCTAAAGTCCGTCAGATTTGCGACTGGAATAGTCAGCTGAAGGTCCGGTGAAGCCCACACACGATCGGATTGTCCGCCGGATTTGGTCCGTCAGCGTCCGTCAGACCAGTCCGGTCGAAAATTCTGATCATGTGTACGCCCCATAAGACAGGGCAATTCGGTTGGTTAGCAGGCTGGTTGGTAAGTTGAGCTGGGAATTTATTTGGTTTTGTTTTGCATGTGTTGTCCTTCCATGTGCTCCTTGCTGCAAAGGCCAGTTATAGTTGAGGGCAGTGGCCATTTGTTTGTACCATTGAAATATTAGTGATGGGACGTACTGGACACCTTTGCTGCCATTGTCCTATGTGCTGGGTGTCCAGTGTGCCCCTAAGGAGGAGTGGGTTCCCTCCAGGCTCACCTGCCCTCTGCCTATCCTTTATGATGCATGTTCTTCCACTGTGGAGACTCTCAAAATTTAGAGTTATGCCGCGTACACACGACCGGACTTTCCGGCAGAAAAGGTCAGACGGATTCATTCCGTTGGACATTCCGATCATGTGTGGGCTTCACCTGACTTTTTCTTTCTAAAATTCTGACGGACCTAGAAATAGAACATGTTTCAAATCTTTCCGGCGGACTCAATTCCTATCGGGAAAACCATTCGTCTGTATGCTAGTCCGACGGACCAAAAACAACGCAAAGGCAGCTTTTGGCTACTGGCTATTAAACTTCCTTTTTATAGTCCCGTCGTACGTCATCGCGTTCTAAACAAACGGACTTTGGTGTGATCGTGTGTAGGCAAGTCTATTTCAGCGGAACTCCATCGGAACTCCGTCAGAAAGACCGTCAGAGTCTACTCTGATGGAAAGTCCGGTCGTGTGTACGCGGCATTAGGACTACAGATACTGGGGTGCGTTAACAGGACTCTGTAGCTTACACATATATTTGCAAATGTTTGCAAACGAAATCCCTGTTTTTAACGCATAGTTAGACAGGAAAATTTGGTTGGTTAGCAGGCTGGTTGGTAAGTTGAGATGGGAATTTCTTTGGTTTTGTTTTGCATGCATTGTCCTTCCATATGCTCCTTGCTGCAAAGGCCAGTTATAGTTGAGGGCAGCGGCCATTTGTTTGTAGCGTTGAAATATTAATGATGGGACGTACTGGACACCTTTGTCCTATGTGCTGGGTGCCCAGTGTGCCCCTAAGGAGGAGTGGGTTCCCTCCAGACTCACCTACCCTCTGCCTATCGATTTTAATGCATGTGCTTCCACTGTGGAGGCTCTCAAAATTTAGAGTTACGACTACAGATACTGGGGTGCGTTGACTGGACTCTGTAGCTTACACATATATTTGCAAATGTGTACAAACAAAACCCCTGTTTTTAATACATACTGTTATGCCCTGTACACACGGTCGGACTTTCCGACGGAATATGTGTGATCGGAGCTTGTTGTCGGAAATTCCGACCGTGTGTGGGCTCCATTGGACTTTTGACATCGGAATTGCCGACACACACAGAGAGAGCAGGCTATAAAATTTTTAGACAACAAAATCTGTTTGCGTAAATTCCGACCGTGTGTGGACAATTCCGACGCACAAAGTGCCACGCATTCTCAGAATAAATTAAGAAAGGAAAGCTATTGGCTAATGCCCTGTTTATAGTCCCGACGTACGTGTTTTACGTCACCGCGTTCAGAATGATCGGATTTTCCGACAACTTTGTGCGACCGTGTGTATGCAAGACAAGTTTGAGCCAATATCCGTTGGAAAAAATCCATGGATTTTGTTGTCGGAATGTCCGATCGTGTGTACGGGGCATTAGACAGGACAATTAGGTTGATTAGCAAGCTGGACGGTAAGTTGAGCCAGGATTTTTTATTTTTTTTTGCACGCGTTGTCCTTCCCTGTACTCCTTGCTGAAAAGGCCAGTAGCCATTTATTTGTACAAGAAGAACATGCAAGCTCCAGTCAGGTAGTGCCGCGGTTGGGATTTGAACCCTAGTGCTGCTAGGTGGAAGTGCTAACCACTTAACCACTGTGCTCCCCCATCACTCCCGTCTATTCCAGTCAGTAATCTTGGACACTAAAAATAAATGAAAAATATCACAGTAATGAGAATAAACCATATGTTGTAAAACACTCATTTTGCTGGAAGTTGCAGTATTCTGCATTGTATCATGCATTACCGCAATGTGAATGGCTCCATAGAGTTTCCTTAAGAGCTAACAAAAGAGGGAAGAAAAAAGAAATCCATGTTCCTTTAAAAAAATGAAAAGTGTAGAAACCGTGTTGCTCATTACATTTCCTCTGTGCGTAAATGTCAGATTTATTGCCATTTTCCCTAATGAGTGTTCTATGAAGCTCTTTTTTTTTTTTTTCCTTGCATCATTCACTAGGCAGGGGCTATCTGCCAAGCAGTGTAATATCATAAAGCAACCTTCATTCAGAATATGCCTACTGATAGACAAGCTGTGATGTATATTTATTTATTTTATTAGCTAAAAAAAAAAAAAAAAAAAAATCTCAGAAGAGGACCCATCTGTCGATAGCCTGTAAACAGGGCCAAATGAACTGAATGAGCAACGAATGTTGGCACCGCGGACAAGACCATGAAAACAGCAATAGCCACGGGGCATCTGTCCACTCAAGTCAAGTGGCCCTCTATACTGTCTCAGCTCGGCCCTTTGGCACCTTCCTCGATGATTTGGACTAGCTGCAATCGATGCCAATGAATGCCATTTTGAATAACGATACTCTGAATTAATTGCTTGCTCATATGTTTCTCTTCCACATAATGAATAATCTGCCAATTAATTGCCCCTCTTCATTCCTGTTGTTGTTGACACATCATGCAGCAGCCTGGAGGCTGCCGACGTAGACGCTGGAGAATTGTCTTTGTTGTTTGATGTCATAATGCATATGCAGAAAATCATTTCATTTTTTTACCCATGTCAAATTTCATTTTCCAACTTTTCTGATTACAACGAGCTTCTATTAGCATGCATTAAAAGCATAGTTTCCAACGATTTAAAATTCACTCCACTTCACAAGTGTAAGTAAGCTTGGCATGGACAACGGCGCCTTAGAGGGCCATGAAAAACAAGAGAAGGCCATAAAAATATATTTTTTTTTTATTAAACTCAACTAAAAATATGCTTTGAATTTAAATGTGGACCCGAGCTCTGTTGACCTGAAGATGTATTAACAGACTTAATAGAAAAAGATAAATAGTAACAAAAGGAGTGAAATAGTTAAAAGCTGCTCCAAGGCTAAACACCAATTTTTGAAAGGGCAAACTGCCTCCTGATAAGTCCGGAGCAACTGCTGCCATTTTTCTGCACCCCAGTGCTCATGTTTTTGTGCATAGGGCATGGAAACAAGGATAAACGAATTGACTATGCATGAAAATTTAGGAACTGGGGTGCATAAAAAGGCAGCAAGTGCTCTGGAATAATGAGTCAAATAGTTAAAATATTTGGTTGTAGCAGGAGGCGGGTTTGTTGGTGAAGGACTGGAGAGCAGTACAATAATGAGTGTCTGCAGGCAACAGTGAAGCATGGAAAAGGTTCCTTGGAAGTTTGGGGTTGCATTTCTGAAAATGGAGTTGGAGATTTGGCCAGGATCAATGGTGTCCTCAATGTTGAGAAATCCAGGCAGGTACTTATCCATCATGCCATACCATCAAGGAGGAGTGTGGTTGGCCCCAAATTTATTCTGCAGCAGGCCAATGACTCCAAGCATACCGTTAAATGTCTTCAGGAACTATCTTCAGTGTAAAGAAGAACAAGGAGTCCTGGAAGTGATGGTTTGGCCCTCACAAAGCCCTGAGCTCAACATCATGAAGGCTGACTGGGATTACATGAAGAGACAGAAGAATTTGAAGTGTGGTTAGCTGTGGTTAGTTCTCGAAGATGTTTGGAACAACCTACCTGTCGAGTTTCTTCAAAAACTGTGTACAAGTGTACCTAGAAGAATTGATGCTGTTGTGAAGCCCAAGGTTAGCCATAAACACTCATGTGTTTAAATAATGGTTTCAAGGGCATCCATAGGAGCTTCCCTAAGCTGGTGGACCCAAACATCAAAAAAGCATTCAAAACTATTATATAACAGAACTGCTGATAAATGCAAAAAACAGACAGTGCTTTCAAGACTAAAGGTACCACCTCCCTAGAAAGTATTTGCCCCAATAGTGCCCTGGGACTCAACAGGAGCAACTCCAAATCTAAAGCCTAGCACACACTAGTAATTTTATTTGGTTCAACCCAACAGGGCTGAACAAAAAAAACCTGGCAGCTCAGGAGGAGCCACTGTACTAACTATCCAACTTTAGTATAGCGATGTCCCCCTGCAATGCATACGGCCGCTTCAATGGAAACCGCCTAACGGCCGGCCTGTGTGTACTAGGCTTTAGCCTTCTTCTTCAGTAACAATAGCCAGGTTTTTGCTCACATGACCACCTAAGAGTCGATGAGCAGAATTTTCTCCAGGAAGCCTAATGCATGTCTTCTCTTCTTTTATTGTCTGTGTATCCTTATAATCAAAATGGTTAACATAGCTTTAACTTAAAATTACACTTTAGGTTAAATTCATTTACATTTAAGTGAAATTATATTCAAGTATGTATTCTAAACTCAAATAAGTCCTTTCAAATCTCCAAAATCCTTCTTCTTGCTGCTGTGATCCAACTTCCTGTTAAAGGTACATTCAATCTCCATGGCCCACTGTAAGTAAGAGCATAGCCATGCTCTCCTATTTACTTTCAAGATGGACTATGGACTATGGGATCTGTAGGGTTCATAGAACAATGACCACAACTAACATGCACTGGTCACTCCACACAAACAGAAGTGAGGAGGGGGGGGGGGTTCAGGAGGTCACAGAGGACAATAATAGATTACAGTGCCATTGGAGAAAAGGATAAGTTTAGTGTCACTTAGCAAGGGCCAAATGGTCCATGTCTTTATGGATCTTGCTTTGTGCACTGGTCCAAATCATTTGGTGGAGGGGGGATTATGGTGTGAGGTTGTTTTTCAGTGGTTGGACTTGGCCCCTTAGTTCCAGTGAAGGGAACTCTTAAGGTGTCAGCATACCAAGACATTTTGGACAATTTCATGCTCCCAACTTTGTGGGAACAGTTTGGGGATGGCCCCTTCCTGTTCCAACATGACTGTGCACCAGTGCACAAAGCAAGGTCCAGAAAGACATGGATGAGCGAGTTTGGGGTGGAGGAACTTGACTGGCCTTCACAGAGTCCTGACCTCAACCCGATAGAACACCTTTGGGATGAATTAGAGCAAAGACTACGAGCCAGACTGTCAGGAAGGCTCTGTCAGAAGACAGAATGATAGCCGCAGAAGAATTCCTGTTCCCCGAATGCCTGGAAGAAAAAGAGTGCTAGCGCGTGCTAATGTGCAAACGCGTATGTACATGCACGTACAGGCGAACATGCAAACCCATATGTGCATGCTTGAATGTGCGCGGCGCATTCCATGACAGATAAGGGCGGCAAATGGGCTGGATCAGCGCCCAGGATCAGTGCTGTCTTGTCTACAGCGTTCTTTGGTTGTCCTTTTTACTGTTACCTGCATCTGATCTTGGATTATTGACCCGGCTTGTTACTGACTATTCCTGTTTTCCACCTGCATCGACCCCGGCTTGTTCTTTGACCATTCTCCTGCCTCCACATTTGTATTTGATCAGATCGTTCTATGTGATGACCCGGCTTGTCTGACTCTGCTTACGTTCCATCCCCTCCAGAGCTACCAAGTTGCTAGCAGCTGTCCAGCTACCTCTGGGACCTGCTCTTCGGCTAAGTACCAGCCTGTTCCTGCCGACGGAGATCCACTGCCATCTGGCGGACTACTGGATCAGGAGCCCAACAGCAAGCACGTGTACCGGCACTTGTGCGACTCTGCACTCCTGTGCCACCTGTATACTCTACCAGGGGCCCTGAGTCAGAGGTACAAGAGAGGCCTTCCTCTGCATAAACCAGGCTCTACCCACCAGGTACGTGAAACAGACCTTTTCACCCAACATCAGTGCCTGACCTCACAAATGCGCTTCTGGAAGAATGGTCAAACACTCCCATAGAGACATTCCTAAACCTTGTGGAAAGCCTTCCCAGAAGAGTTGAAGCTGTTATAGCTGCAAATATTGAACCCTACGGACTAAAGCCTCGTACACACGATCGGATTTTGTGTGATGACAGACTCTTTGCCTAAAATCCGACCGTTAGTACGCTCCATCAGACAATTGTTGTCCAACTTTCGGCCAACAAATGTTGGATGGCAGGCTAGTAGATTTTTGGCGGACAATGGTCTGTTGTCAGATTTTCGTATCGTGTGTACACAAGTCCATCACACAAAAGTCCAAAGTACAAACACGCATGCTCAGAATCAATGCTCACCAAACACGATATTAGCAGAAGGTGCCCAAAGGGTGGCACTCAAGAGCTAAAATTCCACGTAGTACGTCACTACTTTCGTGTTTGTTGGCCGACAATTGTGTGCCGTTAATATGCAAGACAAAATCCAGGCACACGCCCTTCGGACAAAAGTCTGACGCTTTGTCTGCTGAAAATCCGATTATCCAGGCTTAGGATTGGGATGCCATTAAAGTTCAGGCAGCCGTCCCAATATTTTTGGTAATATAGTGTACTTACATTGGTCTAATCTGCTCTAGTATATGTAAAAATTGCTATACCTAAGCCTCAACTACAAGTTAAATTGAGTACATTCAGGTTGTTGGATTTATAAGCATTAGAAGTTCAGCAAATACTTTCCCTTGTTGTCTGGAATTGCCCCTTAAGCCGATGTGATGGGTGATTTTCTAAAGGTTGACAGGCAAGCCTATGCCTTTCGCATTATGCTCCCAGAAATTATTTGAATAAAAAAAAAATTGTAAAAATGTACATGATCTGTATTTCTTTTTCTCTAAAATTACTTCTTTATTTCTGACAAGAGGGAGAAATTAGTTTTTGTGCTTGCAACATCTGTAGAATGTGCGCTTCATATTAGCAGAACAAGGTTTTGCCTTTTGTCAAACATGTTTGCGGAATAGAGCTTCAATTTTATGTTTAGGAAGTGAATAAGAAGGCTTCGCTTCTGCCTTTCAAGGCTGCCTTTTATTTTGCTGCCAGCAGACAGAGCCAATAACGAAATAACGGGGCAAAAATACCATTCTTAATTCTAGTGACGCACAGGACATCTGCCTTGTATCTCTGCTCCGCATTCACCCTGATTTGAAAATGCATTATGACCATCCATTAAATTAAAAAATATCACTCAAGGTAAAGTTTAATTTTTATTGTTTTGATCAGTTACAATATCTAAAATTATTATTATTTTTTTTTTTTATTGACCCCCTTAGCAAAAGGGTCACTTGCATAGTTATAGCCTACCTACTAAAAGAAAAGGCAATATACTAACTTAACCAGTTGCCGACCTCCCTATAGCAGCTGTACTGTTTAGGATCATGTATATATATGTGATCCTGCACTTCCAGGTAGCGGGCGCGAGTGCGCACCGCCGGCGGATTTCCCCCGCTGTGATTCTACACAGCGGGAGCCGATCAGCAAGTACCGCAGGCTCGATGTCCGCTGATCATTCGGTGCACTGGCGGAATGGCAGTCTGCCTATGTAAACAAGGCAGATCGCCGTTCTGTCAGTATGTGTCAGGGCTGGGCTCAGCCCTTCCTTCTCTGAGCTGGCCGCTCAGCTGTCGGCTAATTGCCAGCTCCCATCTCTCTCCACAGTTAACCAGCTGTTGTGGATCTGCTCGTCAGTCCCGCCTACTTAAAGATCTCCAGCTCACTTCATTCCTGCCTTCGCCTTGGTCACATCACAAGAAACCATCTCCTGCGTTCCTGTTTAAAGACTGGCTTTACTGACATCCCTTCTGGCTCCTTATCCTGCTTGCTGTTCCTCTACTTGGATCCCTGACTTCTGGCCTGGCTGATTACCCGATCTGGTTACTCAACTCTGGCCTGGCTGATTACCCGATCTGGTTACTCAACTCTGGCCTGGCTGATTACCCAATCTGGTTACTGAACTCTGGCTTGGCTGATTACCCAATCTGGTTACTGAACTCTGGCTTGGCTGATTACCCGATCCGGTTACTCAACTCTGGCCTGGCTGATTACCCGATCTGGTTACTCAATTCTGGCTTGGCTGATTACCCGATCTAGTTACTGAACTCTGGCTTGACTGATTACCCGATCCGGTTACTTAACTCTGGCCTGGCTGATTACCCGATCTGGTTACTTAATTCTGGCTTGGCTGATTACCCGATCTGGATACTGAACTCTGGCTTGGCTGATAACCTGATCTGGTTACTGAACTCTGGCTTGACTGATTACCTGATCTGGTTACTGAAATCTGGCCTGGCTGATTACCCGATCTGGTTACTCAACTCTGGCCTGGCTGATTACCCGATCTGGTTACTCAACTCTGGCCTGGCTGATTACCCGATCTGGTTACTCAATTCTGGCTTGGCTGATTACCCGATCTGGTTACTGAACTCTGGCTTGGCTGATTACCCGATCCGGTTACTTAACTCTGGCCTGGCTGATTACCCGATCTGGTTACTTAATTCTGGCTTGGCTGATTACCCGATCTGGATACTGAACTCTGGCCTGGCTGATTAACCGATCTGGTTACTCAATTCTGGCTTGACTGATTACCCGATCCGGTTACTTAACTCTGGCCTGGCTGATTACCCGATCTGGTTACTTAATTCTGGCTTGGCTGATTACCTGATCTGGATACTGAACTCTGGCTTGGCTGACTACCCGATCCGGTTACTGGACTCTGGCTTTGCTTTGACTACGCTAACTCTATTTACCTTTTTATTTTTATTAATAAACAAGTGTGATTTTACTGTACTTCTGTCTCGGTCTGGTTCCTGGTTTCTGTCAGTATGGAAGGCATGGATCCTGTGTTCCTGCAAAGCAGGGACATGGATAAATGCCTTACCCTAGTAAAAGCCCCTCCCATAGTACACTAAAACACTGGCTAGGCACACATTTAACCCTTTGATCACCCCTGCTGTTAAACCCTTCCCAGCCAGTGGCATTAGTACAGTTACAGTGCATAATATTTAGCACCGATCACTGTATTAGAGTCACTGGTCCCCAAAAAAGTGTCAAAAGTGTCACTTAGTGTCCAATTCATCCCCTGCAATATCTCAGCCCCGCCGCCATTACTAGTAAAAAAATTTAAAAACAAATTAAAATATCCCATGATGATCTAGCAGAGAGGCAAAATGGCAGTCTGCCTATGTAAACAAGGCAGATCGCCATTCTGTCAGTATGGAAGGCATGGATACTGTGTTCCTGCAAAGCAGGGACATGGATCCATGCCTTCCCCTAGTAAAAGCCCCTCCCATAGTACACTAGAACACTGGCTAGGCACACAGTTAAACCTTTGATCACCCCTGCTGTTAACCCCTTCCCAGCCAGTGGCATTAGTACAGTGACAGTGCATAATGTTTAGCACTGATCACTGTATTAGTGTTGCTGGTCCCCAAAAAAGTGTCAAAAAGTGTCACTTAATGTCCAATTCGTCCGCTGCAATATCGCAGCCCTGCCGCCATTACTAGTAAAAAAAAAAAAATTAAAAATTAAAATATCCCATGATGATCTAACAGAGAGGCAAAACGACAGTCTGCCTATGTAAACAAGGCAGATCGCTGTCCTGACAGGGGAGTAGATGGAGATCTTATGTTTCTGTTAAGTCCCCCCTCCCCCACATAGTTAGCAAGCACTCCCAGGGAACACATTTAACCCCTTAATCGTCCCTGATGTGAACCACTTCCCAGCCAGTGCCATTAGTACAGTGACAGGATCAACTGTGCGTATAGGATTGGGTATATGGGATTGTATGACATTCTTTATTTTATTTATTTATTTATTTTTTATGGTTGAACTAGATGGACTTGAGGTTTTTTTTCAACCTATGTAACTATGACAGTGCATTGTTTAGCACTGATCACTGTATTAGTGTCACTGGTCCCCAAAAAGTGTCAAAAGTGTCAGTCAATGTCCGATTTGTCCACCGCAATATCGCAGTCCCACTAAAAATCGCTGGTTTTTTGCTGCCATTCCTAGTAAAACAAAATCCAAAAAATCAAAAATTCCATAAATATATCCCATAGTTTGTAGACGCTATAGCTTTTGCACAAACCAATCAATTTACGTTTATTGGGATTTATTTTACCAAAATTATGTAGCAGAATATATATTGGCCTAAATTTATGAAGAAATTCAATTTTTAAGATTTTTTTTATTGGATATGTTTTATAACAGAAAGTAAAAAATATTGTTTTTTTTTTTTTTTTTAAATTGTCGCTCTTTTTTTGCTTATAGCACAAAAAAATTAAAAACGCAGAGGTGATAAAATACCACCAAAAGAAATCTCTATTTGTGGTTAAAAAAGGACAAAAATTTTATTTGGTTACATCATCGCACGACTGCGCAATTGTCAGTTAAAATAAGGCAGTGCAGTATCGCAAAAAAATGGCCTGGTCATGAAGGGGGGTAAATCTCCCGGAGCTGAAGTGGATGACCCCTTTCCCACCGACGTAACACATCCATGCAGCCCCACTGTGCTGGGCTTTTTTTCTGTGAGGTGGCATATATGCATATAAACGCGCCGCGCAGAGCGCTCCCATCAAAGACACCAGGGTCTCACCGAGAGTACTAACAATCAGGACCCGGAACTCCGGATTCTGGGCCACCTGATCGCTGTGGTAGCCTTTGATTGGCTACCACAAAGATCAATCAATGTAAAGCCCTTCCCTGTGTTTCTCTCTATGTGAATCGGGAGGAAAGATACAATGTATCTTTCTATTTCCTTGCAGAGAGGGGGAAAAAAAAAGTGTGTGTAAAAAAGTAAAAATAAATAAAAAAGAAAAGAAAAAAAGAAAAGAAAAAAGAAAAGAAAAAATACCAGGTGCCAGGGTTAGTGTTTGGGTCAAGCAAGGGTCAAAGGTCAAGGTCAGGGTCAGTATATTTTGGACAGAATTATTATTATTTTTTTTTAAATTATCATCAGTGTCAGTTAGTATCAGCGTCAGCGTGTTTTAGGTATCTTAGGTATCCTTCTATTTCCTTGCAGAGAGGGGGAAAAAAGTGTGTGTAAAAAAATTAAAATAAATAAAAATTAAATGAAAAAAAAATAAAAGAAAAAATAAAGAAAAAATATCAGATGCCAGGGTTAGTGTTTTGGTCAAGCAAGGGTCAAAGGTCAAGGTCAGGGTCAGTATATTTTGGACAGAATTATCTATTTATTTATTTTTTAAATTATCATCAGTGTCAGTATCAGCGTCAGGATGTTTTAGGTATCTTAGGTATCTTTCTATTTCCTTGCAGAGAGGGGGGGGGGGGGGGGGGGGAGTGTGTGTAAAAAAGTAAAAAAAAAATATAAAAATAAATAAAAGAAAAAATAAAGAAAAAATATCAGATGCCAGGGTTAGTGTTTGGGTCAAGCAAGGGTCAAAGGTCAAGGTCAGGGTCAGTATATTTTGGACAGAATTATTTTTTTTATTTTTTTTCAATTATCATCAGTGTCAGTTAGTATCAGCGTCAGCATGTTTTAAGTATCTTAGGTATCTTTCTATTTCCTTGCAGAGAGGGGGGAAAAAAGTGTGCGTAAAAATAAATAAATAAATAAATAAATAAAAAAAAAAAAAAATACCAGGTGCCAGGGTTAGTGTTTGGGTCAAGAAAGGGTCAAAGGTCAAGGTCAGGGTCAGTATATTTTGGACAGAATTATTATTTTTTTTTTAAAAATTATCATCAGTGTCAGTTAGTATCAGCGTCAGCGTGTTTTAGGTATCTTAGGTATCCTTCTATTTCCTTGCAGAGAGGGGAAAAAAAGTGTGTGTAAAAAATTAAAATAAATAAGTATTAAAAGAAAAAATAAATAAAAGAAAAAATAAAGAAAAAATATCAGGTGCCAGGGTTAGTGTTTGGGTCAAGCAAGGGTCAAAGGTCAAAGTCAGGGTCAGTATATTTTGGACAGAATTATTATTATTATTTTTTTTTTAATTATCATCAGTGTTAGTTTGTATCAGCGTCAGCGTGTTTTAGGTATCTTAGGTCTCTTTCTATTTCCTTGCAGAGAGGGGGGGGGGGGGGGGGAGTGTGTGTAAAAAAGTAAAAATAAATAAAAGAAAAAAATAAAATAAAAAATAAAGAAAAAATACCAGGTGTCAGGGTTAGTGTTTGGGTCAAGCTAGGGTCAAAGGTCAAGGTCAGGGTCAGTATATTTTGGACATAATTATTATTATTTTTTTTTAAATTATCATCAGTGTCAGTTAGTATCAGCGTCAGTGTGTTTTAGGTATCTTAGGTATCCTTCTATTTCCTTGCAGAGAGGGGGGAAAAAAGTGTGCGTAAAAAAAAAAAAAATAAATAAAAAAATAAATAAATAATAAAAAAATAATAAAAAAAAAATACCAGGTGCCAGGGTTAGTGTTTGGGTCAAGCAAGGGTCAAAGGTCAAGGTCAGGGTCAGTATATTTTGGACAGAATTATTATTATTTTTTTTTAAATTATCATCAGTGTCAGTTAGTATCAGCATCAGCGTGTTTTAGGTATCTTAGGTATCCTTCTATTTCCTTGCAGAGAGGGGGGAAAAAAGTGTGTGTAAAAAAATTTAAATAAATAAAAATTAAAAGAAAAAAAAAAAGAAAAGAAAAAATAAAGAAAAAATATGAGGTGCCAGAGTTAGTGTTTGGGTCAAGCAAGGGTCAAAGGTCAAGGTCAGGGTCAGTATATTTTGGACAGAATTATTTATTTATTTATTGTTTTAAATTATCATCAGTGTCAGTTAGTATCAGTGTAGGTAGGAGGAAAAAAAAAAAAAAAGGGTACAAACAACAAACAACATACACATATGTGATATTGATGCGATCATCAGGAGCGGGAGAATTTATTTTGAGTTATTCTTTGGTGGTAGGGTATGGTAGTAGCAAGAAATATATAGCCAAATTGAAAAAAACATGTTTTTTTTTTTTACAATTTTGGACCAGTTTTCCTTTGATTAAAAAAACAAACAAAAAAACAAAAAAAAAAAAACAGAGGTACCCATAACCCTTTACTACCAAATGAAAGCCCAATTTGTCCTAAAAAAATCCACCTGGATACACAAAGTAGTTGATATGTACGGTTTTACTAACACATGTCAAACTTGCAAAATTGTACTTATGCATTAAGATTTGTTTTACCCTTGGGCGCGAAGAGGTTAAGGTCTCGCTATTAGAATAAAATGACACAGCGGAGAGGATTCCTCCATCCACCTTGAATGTGTGGATGGGGAAATCGGTTCAGTTTTTTTTTTTTTTTCAGCCACCTCAACCATGTTTGAGCAGCTTTAGGGTGTCTCTGCTCTGGATGGAGGAGCAATGGAGACACCTTTGGACAGCAGCATTGTCAGTCTGGGGTGAAGCTAGTGTTAAATGCACCAGCAGATTTAGATGCATTTGAATAACAAATTAAACCCGAGCTCCAGCTAGCATGTTTTAAGCAGTTACAGCAACAGTTTTTTTTTTCTTTTGGGATAAAGATCTTACATAAATAAATAAAAGCTGATCATTGCATTGCAATCAGTGCAATCAGCGTTCTGTGATTCCTCTCAGGCCCCCTCACTGGCATTTCTACTAGACAGCTTTGTCTGTAAAAGGAAGTTAAAAAAAACTGACCTAATGGCAGAATCACTGGGTGAAAATAAAGGGAAAATGCCTAAAAATTAAAACAAAAGTGATCTGCTGTGATTGGTCTCAGCAATCATATGGTACTGGTAGTGGGCCAGTAAAGTGATCAGTCATTGGCTGTGTCTGAGAAGCATGTTTTGGGAGGCCGTCGTATAATGTCCACCCAGAACAACGAAAGTCCCGCCCGACGGTCTTTTTGCTATAGACCGGGTGGGAACTGGTTAAATAATACATATGTTACACTTACCTGCTCTGTGCAAAGGTTTTGCAACAGAAGCCCGATCCTCCTCTTCTCAGGTCCCCCACTGGCACTTCTGGCTGCCCCCCCCCCGTTATGGGGGCACTCATGTGTGCTTGCTCCGGAGCCGCTCTGTGTGTCCATAAGAAATGCGGTGCGGGGCTTGGCACTGCCCCCCTGCTCCCCTGTCACTGGCCGGTGGTATTTAATCACCACTGTGTTTTTGTTTTTTTTGTCACTAAAACAACGAAAAGAAGACTGAAAATTTTGAAAAAAAAAAAGTTTTTCATAGTTTATGTTATATTTATAAATTTATAAAAATGTATTTATAAATTTTATAAATAAGTAATTTTTCTCCTTCACTGATGTGCGCTGATGAGGTGGCACCGATGAGGAGGCACTAATATGCAGCACTGGTGAGCACTTATAGGTGGCACTGATGGGCACTGATAGGTGGCACTGATGGGCAATGATAGGCGACACTGATGGGCACTGATGATTAGATGCCACTGTAGAGGAGGCACTAATATGCAGCACTGGTGGGCACTGATAGGCGGCACTGATGAGCATTTATAGGTGGCACTGATGGGCACTGATAGGCGGCAATAATGGGCAATGATAATGTGACACTGATGGGCACTGATGAGGTGCCACTGTAGAGGACACACTAATATGCAGCACTGGTGGGCACTGATAGGCGGCACAGATATGCAGCACTGATGAGCACTGATAGGTGGCAATGATGGGCACTGAATGGCGGCATTGATAGATGGCACTGATGGACACTGATGGGCAGCACTGATGGGCACTGATTGGTGGCATTGATGGATGGCACCGATGGACACTGATAGGCTGCACTGATGGGCACTGATTGGTGGCATTCATGGATGGCACCGATGGACACTGATGGGCAGCACTGATGAGCACTGAAGGTGGCACTGATAAGCAGGCACTGATGGGGAGTGAAAGGCAGCACTGACTGACATCACTGATGGGCACTGATTGGCAGCAGTAATGGGCATCACTGATGGGCACTGTTGAGGCTGCACTGATAATCAGGGCACTAATGGTCAGTGCCCTGATTACCTGTACAATTCTCCCCTGTGAGGAGATGCTGCTGATCGGCTCTCCTCGCCTCACACTTTGCCAATGTGAGGCGAGGAGAGCCGATAACTGGCATTTCCTTGTTTACATGTGATCAACTGTGATTGGACACAGCTGATCACATGGGTAAAGAGCCTTGTCATCGGCTCTTTACGGAGATTGGTGATGCGCCGTATCCCAGGGACACAGTGCATCACCAATCGCCACGCTGCGTGCCCCACATCATATGACATCGCCCCAGAACGAGAGAGCAGCCTTGCAGCCATCATTTTACTATATGGCGGGCGGGAAGTGATTAAGGTAGAAAAAAAAAAAAAATTCCTGCCTTTAGAATCACTTTAGGCTTCGAGAAAAAACTATGGTACAAATGCAAAAATCTTGTAAATCATCTAAAGAGAAGCATATTCTTCCATTTTAGAGTTGTACAGCAAGAGTAAAATTATTAACAAAGTTAATTCTTCCTCTATCATTTAAATGCTTCGACTTCTAATTGTTACTGTGCATTTTTGTAAGCAGATAGTAGTACTCAAAGGAAAAAGAAACAAAAATATTACATAGGTTGTTACTTACTATGCTAATTCCTTTACATGATCCATTGACTTATTTAGTACTTTTAGTCATTTCTACAGTCTGATCGGGAGCAGCTAACCAGGGACACCAAGCATCTTGCAAAGCTGCACATACGGAGGAATAGAACCCATCAAGCAGGCGAGCAGGAATCAGATGACTATTAATAAATAAGTCAGGCCCATAAATATTGGGACATCGACACAATTCTAATCTTTTTGGCTCTATACACCACCTCAATGGATTTGAAATGAAATGAACAAGATGTGCTTTAACTGCAGACTTTCAGCTTTAATTTGAGGGTATTTACATCCAAATCAGGTGAACGGTGTAGGAATTACAACAGTTTGTATATGTGCCTCCCGCTTTTTAAGGGACCAAAAGTAATTTGTAAAAGACAATTGGCTGCTCAGATGTTCCATGGCCAGGTGGGTGTTATTCCCTCATTATCCCATTTACAAGGAGCAGATAAAAGGTCCAGAGTTCATTTCAAGTGTAGTATTCGCATTTGGCATCTGTTGCTGTCAACTCTTAACCACTTCAGCCCCGGAAGGATTTACCCCCTTCCTGACCAGAGCACTTTTTACAATTCGGCACTGCGTCGCTTTAACTGCTAATTGCGCGGTCATGCAATGCTCTACCCAAACAAAATTTGCGTCCTTTTCTTCCCACAAATAGAGCTTTCTTTTGATGGTATTTGATCACCTCTGCCGTTTTGATTTTTTGCGCTATAAACGGAAAAAGACTGAAAATTTTGAAAAAAAATGATATTTTCTACTTTTTGTTATAAAAAAAATCCAATAAACTAAATTTTAGTCATACATTTAGGCCAAAATGTATTCGGCCACATGTCTTTGGTAAAAAAAATGTCAATAAGCGTATATTTATTGGTTTGCGCAAAAGTTATAGCGTCTACAAACTAGGGTACATTTTCTGGAATTTACACAGCTTTTAGTTTATGACTGCCTATGTCATTTCTTGAGGTGCTAAAATGGCAGGGCAGTACAAAACCCCCCCAAATGACCCCATTTTGGAAAGTAGACACCCCAAGGAAATTGCTGAGAGGCATGTTGAACCCATTGAATATTTTTTTTTTTGTCCCAAGTGATTGAATAATGACAAAAAAAAAAAAAAAAATTTACAAAAAGTTGTCACTAAATGATATATTGCTCACACAGGCCATGGGCATATGTGGAATTGCACCCCAAAATACATTCAGCTGCTTCTCCTGAGTACGGCTGTTCGACCGTCCGTCGAATTGCGAACGTTATGGGCCGTTCGCGCCAAATTCGTGTGGCGCGTCACGGCCCATAATTCACTGCGGCATCGCAGTGCATTGCTGGCTGATGATTGGCCAAGCATGCACTATGACCCGCATGCTTGGCCAATCACAGCGCCGTCAGTAGAGAGAGCTGTAATTGGCCAAAGCCAGGGTGGCTTTGGCCAATTATGGCTCAGGGGATTTAGTACACGCCCCACACTATATAAGGACGCCTGCACGGCGGCCCTGTGTAGTGTGTGTTCCGGTGTGCTGAGAGATAGAGAGAGAGACAGACAGTGTCATTTGATTTGAGAGCTAGATTAGGCTAGATCTGTTCCTGCTCTTTACATTTAGTGCAGTGCGTCCTGCTCACAGTGTTCAGCTAGATCTGTTCCTGCTCTTTACATTTAGTGCAGTGCGTCCTGCTCACAGTGTTCAGCTAGATCCGTTCCTGCTATTTACATTTAGTGCAGTGCGTCCTGCTCACAGTGTTCAGCTAGATCTGTTCCTGCTATTTACATTTAGTGCAGTGCGTCCTGCTCACAGTGTTCAGCTAGATCCGTTCCTGCTATTTACATTTAGTGCAGTCAGTGCGTCCTGCTCACAGTGTTCAGCTAGATACGTTCCTGCTATTTACATTTAGTGCAGTCAGTGCGTCCTGCTCACAGTGTTCAGCTAGATCCGTTCCTGCTATTTACATTTAGTGCAGTGCGTCCTGCTCACAGTGTTCAGCTAGATCCGTTCCTGCTATTTACATTTAGTGCAGTGCGTCCTGCTCACAGTGTTCAGCTAGATCCGTTCCTGCTATTTACATTTAGTGCAGTCAGTGCGTCCTGCTCACAGTGTTCAGCTAGATCCGTTCCTGCTATTTACATTTAGTGCAGTCAGTGCGTCCTGCTCACAGTGTTCAGCTAGATCCGTTCCTGCTATTTACATTTAGTGCAGTCAGTGCGTCCTGCTCACAGTGTTCAGCTAGATCCGTTCCTGCTATTTACATTTAGTGCAGTGCGTCCTGCTCACAGTGTTCAGCTAGATCCGTTCCTGCTATTTACATTTAGTGCAGTGCGTCCTGCTCACAGTGTTCAGCTAGATCCGTTCCTGCTATTTACATTTAGTGCAGTGCGTCCTGCTCACAGTGTTCAGCTAGATCCGTTCCTGCTATTTACATTTAGTGCAGTCAGTGCATCCTGCTCACAGTGTTCAGCTAGATCCGTTCCTGCTATTTACATTTAGTGCAGTGCGTCCTGCTCACAGTGTTCAGCTAGATCTGTTCCTGCTCTTTACATTTAGTGCAGTGCGTCCTGCTCACAGTGTTCAGCTAGATCCGTTCCTGCTATTTACATTTAGTGCAGTGCGTCCTGCTCACAGTGTTCAGCTAGATCTGTTCCTGCTATTTACATTTAGTGCAGTGCGTCCTGCTCACAGTGTTCAGCTAGATCCGTTCCTGCTATTTACATTTAGTGCAGTCAGTGCGTCCTGCTCACAGTGTTCAGCTAGATCCGTTCCTGCTATTTACATTTAGTGCAGTCAGTGCGTCCTGCTCACAGTGTTCAGCTAGATCCGTTCCTGCTATTTACATTTAGTGCAGTGCGTCCTGCTCACAGTGTTCAGCTAGATCCGTTCCTGCTATTTACATTTAGTGCAGTGCGTCCTGCTCACAGTGTTCAGCTAGATCCGTTCCTGCTATTTACATTTAGTGCAGTGCGTCCTGCTCACAGTGTTCAGCTAGATCCGTTCCTGCTATTTACATTTAGTGCAGTGCGTCCTGCTCACAGTGTTCAGCTAGATCCGTTCCTGCTATTTACATTTAGTGCAGTCAGTGCGTCCTGCTCACAGTGTTCAGCTAGATCCGTTCCTGCTATTTACATTTAGTGCAGTGCGTCCTGCTCACAGTGTTCAGCTAGATCCGTTCCTGCTATTTACATTTAGTGCAGTGCGTCCTGCTCACAGTGTTCAGCTAGATCCGTTCCTGCTATTTACATTTAGTGCAGTGCGTCCTGCTCACAGTGTTCAGCTAGATCCGTTCCTGCTATTTACATTTAGTGCAGTGCGTCCTGCTCACAGTGTTCAGCTAGATCTGTTCCTGCTATTTACATTTAGTGCAGTGCGTCCTGCTCACAGTGTTCAGCTAGATCCGTTCCTGCTATTTACATTTAGTGCAGTCAGTGCATCCTGCTCACAGTGTTCAGCTAGATCCGTTCCTGCTATTTACATTTAGTGCAGTGCGTCCTGCTCACAGTGTTCAGCTAGATCCGTTCCTGCTATTTACATTTAGTGCAGTGCGTCCTGCTCACAGTGTTCAGCTAGATCCGTTCCTGCTATTTACATTTAGTGCAGTGCGTCCTGCTCACAGTGTTCAGCTAGATCCGTTCCTGCTATTTACATTTAGTGCAGTCAGTGCGTCCTGCTCACAGTGTTCAGCTAGATCCGTTCCTGCTATTTACATTTAGTGCAGTCAGTGCGTCCTGCTCACAGTGTTCAGCTAGATCCGTTCCTGCTATTTACATTTAGTGCAGTGCGTCCTGCTCACAGTGTTCAGCTAGATCCGTTCCTGCTATTTACATTTAGTGCAGTGCGTCCTGCTCACAGTGTTCAGCTAGATCCGTTCCTGCTATTTACATTTAGTGCAGTCAGTGCGTCCTGCTCACAGTGTTCAGCTAGATCCGTTCCTGCTATTTACATTTAGTGCAGTGCGTCCTGCTCACAGTGTTCAGCTAGATCTGTTCCTGCTATTTACATTTAGTGCAGTGCGTCCTGCTCACAGTGTTCAGCTAGATCCGTTCCTGCTATTTACATTTAGTGCAGTGCGTCCTGCTCACAGTGTTCAGCTAGATCCGTTCCTGTTATCTTCCTACTGACAGGCAGGCTTGTCTGGTTACAGTATATAAAGCTACCTGAAGAAAATTACAGGTGTTCTTTTTGATCCTATTAGTACCACGGTCAGGCAGCTAGACTATTTACATTTAGTACAGTGTGTCCTGCTCACAGTGTTCAGCTAGATCCGTTCCTGTTATCTTCCTACTGACAGGCAGGCTTGTCTGGTTACAGTATATAAAGCTACCTGAAGAAAATTACAGGTGTTCTATCCCAGCTTAGTGCAGCTACAGGCCATTAGTATGTCTGGAAGGCCAAGAAGGAGAGGCAGACAGTCACAAGCCAATAAGAGAGGGCAAGCAGGCTCTGTGTCTAGTGCTGGTCGTGGAGACGGTGCATCCTCATCAGCACGTGGCCATGGGACACGCTTGGCCTTTTTTTCGGCAGCTGGCCGTGTTGAGCCGCAACATGCAGAAAACTTGGTCGAGTGGATGACCAAGCCGTCCTCATCCTCCTCATCCTCTCTCACCCATGCCCAGGGTGCTTTGTCTGGCAAAGCAGCGGCCTCTTCCCTCAGCTCAATGTCATCAGTGACTCCTTCCCTAGCTCCACCATGTCCTCATGAGGATTCCCTCGAACTGTTTGACCACAGTGTTGGGTACATGCTCCAGGAGGATGCCCAGCGTTTGGAAGGCTCTGATGATGATACTGAGCTCGATGAAGGCAGTAACATGAGCACGGACAGAGGGGGTGCCCAAGAAGGACAGCAATCTGGCAGTCATGCTCCCCCTGCTGCAGCATACTGCCAGGTTTGCTCCAGTGATGAGGAGGGAGGGGATGATGAGGTCACTGACTCAACGTGGGTGCCTGATAGGAGAGAGGAGGAGGAGGAGGAGGAGGAGGCGGCACATCACCAACGAGGCAGGATGCCCTCCAGGGGCCAGCCTAAGGGCAGCACATTGACTGCATCACACCCCAAAGCTCCACATGTGCAGGGCGCTGCAGTCTCTGCGCGTTATTCAAAAAGTTCTTTGGTGTGGGCCTTTTTTGAGACGAGTGCATCAGATCGCACCGCTGCTATTTGCAACATATGTCTCAAGCGTATCTCGCGTGGCCAAAACATCTCCCGCTTGGGTACCACATGCTTGACCAGACATATGTTGACCTGCCATGCAGTTCGTTGGCAAGCATATCTAAAAGACCCACACCAAAGAACAAAGAGGATCTCTCCTTGCTCCTCATCAGCTGAGATTTCCAACCCCACTAGACCTTCAGTCCTCTCTGAGACCTGCAGTGAGAGGAATGAAGGTGTAGAATTAGGTGTGTCACAGCCAAGTACTTGTGGGCAATCTGCTTTTGGTACACCGACGCCAGATTGTACCAGGCAAATTTCCCTGCCCCAGCTGCTGCACCGCCGAAAGAAGTTTGCTCCCAGCCATCCACATGCCCAGCGGTTGAATGCTAGCTTGGCAAAATTGCTAGCACTTCAACTGCTGCCTTTTCAGTTGGTAGACTCTGCCCCCTTCCGTGAGTTTGTGGAATGTGCGGTTCCTCAGTGGCAGGTACCCAAACGCCACTTTTTCTCACGGAAGGCGATTCCAGCTCTCTACCGGCATGTGGAAGGCAATGTCCATGCCTCGCTGGACAGGGCGGTCAGCGGTAAGGTGCATATTACCGCTGACTCATGGTCCAGCAGGCATGGACAGGGACGTTACTTAAGTTTCACGGCGCATTGGGTGACTCTGCTGGCAGCTGGGAAGGATGCAGGACAAGGTGCAGTAGTGTTGGAGGTTGTTCCGCCACCACGCCTCCAAAATGCTGATTGTGACACACCTCTCTCCTCCACCCCCTCCTCTTCTTCTTCCTCCATGGCCTCTTCCTCGGAACCAGCGGTGCTCCGTAGGCGTTCAAGGGGCTACGCAAGTACGCAGGCCAAAAGATGCCATGCGGTGCTTGAGCTGGTGTGCTTGGGGGACAGGAGCCACACTGGGGCAGAGGTTCTGTCAGCTCTGCAGGGGCAGGTTCAGAGGTGGTTGACGCCACGCCAACTTAAGGCAGGAATGGTGGTTTGCGACAATGGCACCAACCTCCTCTCTGCCCTCCGACAGGGACAACTGACCCATGTGCCCTGTTTGGCTCACGTCCTTAACTTGGTGGTGCAGCGGTTCTTGGGCAGGTACCCGGGCTTACAGGATGTCCTGAGGCAGGCCAGGAAAGTCTGTGTGCATTTCCGCCGGTCATATAATGCCAGTGCTCGGCTGACGGACCTCCAAAAGGAGTTTAACCTGCCCAAGAACCGCCTAATCTGTGACATGCCCACCAGGTGGAACTCGACATTGGCCATGCTGCAGCGGCTGCACACGCAGCAGAGGGCCATAAATGAGTACCTGTGCGACTATGGCACCAGGACAGGGTCAGGGGACCTTGGTTTTTTTTCCCCACGCCAGTGGGCCATGATCAGGGATGCATGCACTGTCCTGTCACCATTCGAGGAGGCCACGAGGATGGTGAGCAGTGACAGTGCATGCATCAGTGACACTGTCCCCCTTGTCCACCTGTTGGAGCACACGCTGCGTGGAATAATGGACAGGGCACTTGAGGCAGAACAGAGGCAGGAAGAGGAGGACTTCCTTAGCTCTCAAGGCCCCCTTTATCCAGACAGTGTTCCTGCGTGCCCGCCGATCACACAGGAAGAGGACGAGGAGGAGGAGGAGGAGGAGGAGGAAGATTGTGTCAGTATGGAGGTGGAGCCTGGCACTCAGCATCAGCAGTCTTTAAGGGATCAGTCCCAAGGAACACATGGACTTGTACGTGGCTGGGAGGAGGTGGCTGCGGACGTTGTTGTCCTTAGTGACCCAGAGGACTCCGGACCGAATGCCTCAGCAAACCTACGCTGCATGGCCTCCCTGATCCTGCAAAGCCTGCGTAAGGATCCTCGTATTCGTGGTATCAAGGAGAAGGACCAATACTGGCTGGCAACCCTCCTTGATCCACGTTACAAGGGTAAGGTTGCGGACCTTATCTTGCCATCGCAGAGGGAGCAGAGGATGAAACATCTTCGGGAGGCCTTGCAGAAAGGTCTGTGCAACGCGTTCCCAGAGACTGGGAGGTTACAAACTCCTGTTTCTGGACAACGTGTTGCTGAGGCTTCGGTCAGTCAAAGAAGGAGCGGTGGAGAAGGTGGCCGTCTGACCGATGCGTTCAGACAATTTTTTGGTCCGCAGCCCCAAGGTATGATCGGCTCCAGCAACCATCGCCAGCGTCTGTTTTACATGGTGCAGGAATACCTAGGGGCAAGATCAGACTTGGACACCTTTCCCACCGAAAATCCTCTGGGTTACTGGGTCTTGAGGATGGATCACTGGCCAGAGCTTGCACAGTATGCAATTGAGCTACTGGCCTGTCCTGCATCCAGCGTTCTTTCGGAACGCACATTCAGTGCTGCTGGAGGCGTGGTAACCGATCACAGGGTGCGTCTGTCCACTGACTCGGTCGATCGGCTGACCTTCATAAAAATGAATCAGTCTTGGATCACCACCAGCTACCAAGCACCTGATGCTGATGTAACTGAATAATTTTTTTCAGATCCCTTCAAAGACTGCCTATGCTGATGCTGAGTGACTATCCCTGAGTAATTATCCTCTTCCTCCTCAATCATCACGCTGATAGCTTGTAAGAACATTTTTGGTTCTGGGCGCCACCACCAGTGCCTAAGGCACAATTTTTCAGCCCCTGTATAACAGGGGCGTGTAATTACAATTTTTGATGCAATACTTTGCAGCAGGGCTCGTTCCTGCGTTCCAACTAGAGTGTCTGTGAGGGGTTGCAGTGTTGTGGCACCAGCACCAGTGCCTAAGGCCCAATCTTTCTGCCCCTGTCTAACAGGGGCGTGTAATTACAATTTTTGATGCAATACTTTGCAGCAGGGTTCGTTCCTGCGTTCCAACTAGAGTGTCTGTGAGGGGTTGCAGTGTTGTGGCACCAACACCAGTGCCTAAGGCCCAATTTTTCTGCCCCTGTCTAACAGGGGCGTGTAATTACAATTTTTGATGCAATACTTTGCAGCAGGGCTCGTTCCTGCGTTCCAACTAGAGTGTCTGTGAGGGGTTGCAGTGTTGTGGCACCAGCACTAGTGCCTAAGGCCCAATTTTTCTGCCCCTGTCTAACAGGGGCGTGTAATTACAATTTTTGATGCAATACTTTGCAGCAGGGCTCGTTCCTGCGTTCCAACTAGAGTGTCTGTGAGGGGTTGCAGTGTTGTGGCACCAGCACCAGTGCCTAAGGCCTAATTTTTCAGCTCCTGTTCAACAGGGGCATGTAATTACAATTCTTGATCTAATATTTCACAGCAGGGCCCTGTGAGGGCTTACAGTGTTTTGGCCACAGCAACACCTAAGGCCCAAATTTCTGCTGAGTATATAGGGCAGGACCCTACTTTCAAACATCTAACTTACAAACGACTCCTACTTGCAAACGGAAGGAGACAACAGGAAGTGAGATGAAATCTACCCCTAGGAAGGGAAATTCTCTCATGTAAGAGTTAATATGGGAAAACAATTTCTCCTTTCCACTGATGCTTTCCAATCCTTGTTCCACAAAAAAACCCAAATTTTCAAAAAACATTTTTCATTGGGACAAAAAAGTGAGGTGAAATCTTCTGAAGAGGAGGAAAGACGCAAAACAAATGTCACAGGGGTGATAACCCTTCCCTATGTTTTCCAAAAAGCTTAGAAAAGATTTTTTGGCTGGAGCTAAACACGTTAAAAATGTTCAAAATTACAAACAGATTCTACTTAACAACAAACCTACAGTCCCTGTCTTGTTTGCACCGCCTGTATACTGCTGTTCAGAGTATATAGGGACCTTTCCTTATTTTAATTTGGGTGCGGGGTTCCCCTTAATATCCATACAAGACCCAAAGGGCCTGGTAATGGACTGGGGGGTACCCATGCCGTTTGTCTCACTGATTTTCATCCATATTGCCATGACCCGACATGACATTAAACCCGCAAGCAGTTTTAAATGAGATTTTTTCCTTTAAAAATTACATTTGGTGCAGGGACTGTTCTAAACATGGGAAACACGCGTCACTTTACAGGCATACTATAGACACCCCCCAGGTACGATATTTAAAGGAATATTTCACTTTTTTTTTTTTTACTTTAAGCATCATTAAAATCACTGCTCCCGAAAAAACGGCCGTTTTTAAAAGTTTTTTTTGCATTGATACATGTCCCCTGGGGTAGGACCCGGGTCCCCACACCCTTTTTAGGACAATACCATGCAAATTAGCCTTTAAAATGAGCACTTTTGATTTCGAACGTTCGAGTCCCATAGACGTCAATGGGGTTCTAACGTTCGTGCGAACTTGCGGTCCGTTCGCGGGTTCTGGTGCGAACCGAACCGGGGGGTGTTCGGCTCATCCCTAGTGTCTACTTTCCAAAATGGGGTCATTTGGGGGGGGTTTGAACTGTCCTGGCATTTTATGCACAACATTTAGAAGCTTATGTCACACATCACCCACTCTTCTAACCACTTGAAGACAAAGCCCTTTCTGACACTTTTTGATTACATGAAAAAATTATTTTTTTTTGCAAGAAAATTACTTTGAACCCCCAAACATTATATATTATTTTAAAGCAAATGCCCTACAGATTAAAATGGTGGGTGTTTCATTTTTTTTTTTTCACACAGTATTTGCGCAGCGATTTTCAAACGCATTTTTTGGGGAAAAAACACACTTTTTTAAATTTTAATGCACTAAAACACACTATATTGCCCAAATGTTTGATGAAATAAAAAAGATGATCTTAGGCCGAGTACATGGATACCAAACATGACATGCTTTAAAATTGCGCACAAACGTGCAGTGGCAACAAAATTAATACATTTTTAAAAGCCTTTAAAAGCCTTTACAGGTTACCACTTTAGATTTACAGAGGAGGTCTACTGCTAAAATTACTGCCCTCGATCTGACCTTCGCGGTGATACCTCACATGCATGGTGCAATTGCTGTTTACATTTGACGCCAGACCGCCGCTTGCGTTCGCCTTAGCGCGAGAGCAGGGGGGACAGGGGTGCTTTTTATTTATTTATTTTTTTTCTTTATTATTTTTTTGCTTTTTTATCTTATTTTTAAACTGTTCCTTTCATTTTTTTTTTTTAAATCATTTTTATTGTTATCTCAGGGAATGTAAATATCCCCTATGATAGCAATAGGTAGTGACAGGTACTCTTTTTTGAAAAAATTGGGGTCTATTAGACCCTAGATCTCTCCTCTGCCCTCAAAGCATCTGACCACACCAAGATCGGTGTGATAAAATGCTTCCCCAATTTCCCAATGGCGCTATTTACATCCGGCGAAATCTAAGTCATAAAATGCTCGTAGCTTCCGGTTTCTTAGGCCATAGAGATGTTTGGAGCCACTCTGGTCTCTGATCAGCTCTATGGTCAGCTGGCTGAATCACCGGCTGCATTCTCAGGTTCCCTGTTGAGACAGGAGAGCCAGAGAAAAACACGGAAGACGGTGGGGGGGGGGGCATTCCCTCCCACTGCTTGTAAAAGCAGTCTAGAGGCTAATTAGCCGCTAGGATTGCTTTTACATGAAAGCCGACCGCTGGCTAAAAAGAATGATACCAAGATGATACCTAAACCTGCAGGCATCATTCTGGTATAACCACTCAAAGTCGTGAATGGCGTACCTGAAGACAAAAAAATGGTTAACAATAAAGCACAGTAAACGGTAAAGTATAAAAAATTGCATACCTGAAAAGCAAACATGATAAAACATAATAACAATAAAACATTGCAGAATAGAATACAGTAAAAAAGAGCAGAACAATAGAGAGAGAGAATAGAGAGAGAGAACAATAAAACGACAACTATTTTTTTTTATTTTTGTTTGTGTTTTTTTTTTTTTTTACACTTTTTTTTGTAACTGTAACTTTTATAACTGTAACCGGTTCCAGGTTCGGGTCTCTCAAAATGCGATGGCATCTTGGGAGACCCTGTGAAAGTGTGCCTAGTCTGTGCAATGCTGTACCCTACGCTAATACTCAACTAGTGAATGGTAGCGTTCAAAACATTCACCAATGCAAAGACCAGGATTGTCAGGACAGGAGGGACAATAATAGTGAGTGTCACGCCTATATCCGCGCTTGCTGCAGACACAACATCTTTTTTGGGGGGGTTTGTTGGGTAGGGGTACTTGGGAGGATATATAAATGCCTCTCATGCAGCCGACTGCATTTGGTTGGGGATGTGAATGGGGGAAGTACGGGCGCTGCAGAAGCGGTGGGTTCCCAATTAGGATTGGCGAATGCAGCAGGAAGGGCACTATGGGCACGACGGGCCTGTGTTTGTCTTTTTGGTGGCAGCGGGACACTACTTGTGCTTGCCACCTCACCAGCTTGAACTGCACTTATGGGACTCGCCACGTCACCAAGTGTTACTGCAGTGCTGGTTTGACTACGACCGGGGTGTACTAGGCCGCTGGCGCTTGCCAGTTCACCAAAACGCTACAAAAAAAAAGTGACAGTGATCGATCGATACTGCACTTGGGTGGGCTGGGCCGGGCGGAGGGGCAAAACGCAGGTGCTAGCAGGTATCTGGGCTGATCCCGCTAACACTGCGTTTTTGGGAACCCTAAACTGCTGGGGACGCCAGTATAGATCTGATCGGATCAGATATTGATGCGTTCAGATACTATACCACTAAGGGAGGTGTACGGTGCGTGTACAGTGCGTGCGTGGGTGTTCGCGGTACTGGCGCTAATCTGACGCTGCCTAGGGCGACGCATATCACCGCCGGGCGATCAGGGGGCTAAACCTTTTTTCGGTAATAAACGGCGGGTGCCCTGACACTATAAAAAATAAACGAACTAACCAGCGTCACCCGTAACGGTTATACGGTGATCAGTGGTGAAAGGGTTAACTAGGGGGCCATCAAGGGGTTAAAACATTTATTAGATAGTATATGGGGGTCCCTGTCGCTATAAAACACTGACGGCGAACCTAAATATTTACGTCCCTAACTAGCGTCACCAGCGACACTAATACAGCGATCAGAAAAATGATCGCTTAGCGACACTGGCGACAGGGGGTGATCAAGGGGTTAAAACTTTATTAGGGGGGGTAAGGGGGGTACCCTAGACCTACAGGGGGCTAAACCTTTATTCGGTAATAAACGGCGGGTGCCCTGACACTATAAAAAATAAACGAACTAACCAGCGTCACCCGTAACGGTTATATGGTGATCAGTGGTGAAAGGGTTAACTAGGGGGCCATGAAGGGGTTAAAACATTTATTAGATAGTATATGGGGGTCCCTGTCGCTATAAAACACTGACGGCGAACCTAAATATTTACGTCCCTAACTAGCGTCACCAGCGACACTAATACAGCGATCAGAAAAATGATCGCTTAGCGACACTGGCGACAGGGGGTGATCAAGGGGTTAAAACTTTATTAGGGGGGGTAAGGGGGGTACCCTAGACCTACAGGGGGCTAAACCTTTATTCGGTAATAAACGGCGGGTGCCCTGACACTATAAAAAATAAACGAACTAACCAGCGTCACCCGTAACGGTTATATGGTGATCAGTGGTGAAAGGGTTAACTAGGGGGCAATCAAGGGGTTAAAACATTTATTAGATAGTATATGGGGGTCCCTGTCGCTATAAAACGCTGACGGAGAACCTAAATATTTACGTCCCTAACTAGCGTCACCAGCGACACTAATACAGCGATCAGAAAAATGATCGCTTAGCGACACTGGTGAGGGGGGGTGATCAAGGGGTTAAAACTTTATTAGGGGGGGTAAGGGGGGTACCCTAGACCTACAGGGGGGTAACAGTCACTACCCTAACACTGATAACTGTCACAAACTGACACTATGCAGTAATCAGAAAAAAAAAAAAAAAAAACCTGCTTGGTGTCAGTTTGTGACAGGGGGGGGGGGGGTGATTGGGGGGGGATCGGGGTGTTTAGTGTGCCTGGCATGTTCTACTGTGTTGTGTGTGTGTTGGTGCACTTACATGTCATCTCCCCTCGGCGCTGGAACGGAAACTCCCGAGCCGAGGAGAGATGACATCACATCCTCTGCCTCTGTGTACTATACAGAGGCAGGGGATGTTTCTCATTGGCTGGGAGCGATCGCGAGGGGGGGGCCACGATCGGATGGTCTCCCCCTCGTCTCTCATCGCTTCCAACCAAATGCCGACCGCAGCTGGCACCGGGGGGGGTCCGATCGGACCCCCCACCCGCGGGAAGGCAATCACGTTTCAGGTACGTGATTTTGCCTGCCCGTGCCGCTCTGCTCACGTATATAGGCGTGAGGCGGTCGGCAAGTGGTTAATATGAGATCCAAAGAGCTGTCACTATCAGTGAAGCAAGCCATCATTAGGCTGAAGAAACAAAACAAACCCATCAGAGAGATAGCAAAAACATTAGGTGTGGCCAAATCAACTGTTTGGAACATCCTTAAAAAGAAAGAACGCACCGGTGAGCTCAGCAACACCAAAAGACCCGGAAGACCACGGAAAACAACTGTGGTGGATGACCGAAGAATTCTTTCCCTGGTGAAGAAAACACCCTTCACAACAGTTGGCCAGATCAAGAACACTCTCCAGGAGGTAGGTGTATGTGTGTCAAAGTCAACAGTCAAGAGAAGACTTCACCAGAGTGAATACAGAGGGTTCACCACAAGATGTAAACCATTGGTGAGCCTCAATAACAGGAAGGCCAGATTAGAGTTTGCCAAACAACATCTAAAAAAGCCTTCACAGTTCTGGAACAACAACCTATGGACAGATGAGACCAAGATCAACTTGTACCAGAGTGATGGGAAGAGAAGAGTATGGAGAAGGAAAGGAACTGCTCATGATCCAAAGCATACCACCTCATCAGTGAAGCATGGTGGTGGTAGTGTCATGGCGTGGGCATGAATGGCTGCCAACGGAACTGGTTCTCTTGTATTTATTGATAATGTGACTGCTGATAAAGCAGCAGGATGAATTATGAAGTGTTTCGGGCAATATTATCTGCTCATATTCAGCAAAATGCTTCAGAACTCATTGGACGGCGCTTCACAGTGCAGATGGACAATGACCCGAAGCATACTGCGAAAGCAACCAAAGAGTTTTTTAAGGGAAAGAAGTGGAATGTTATGCAATGGCCAAGTCAATTACCTGACCTGAATCCGATTGAGCATGCATTTCACTTTCTGAAGACAAAACTGAAGGGAAAATGCCCCCAAGAACAAGCAGGAACTGAAGACAGTTGCAGTAGAGGCCTGGCAGAGCATCACCAGGGATGAAACCCAGCGTCTGATGATGTCTCTGCATTCCAGACTTCAGGCTGTAATTGACTGCAAAAGATTTGCAACCAAGTATTAAAAAGTGAAAGTTTGATGGATGATTGTTAATCTGTCCCATTACTTTTGGTCCCTTAAAAAGTGGGAGGCACATATACAAACTGTTGTAATTCCTACACTGTTCACCTGATTTGGATGTAAATACCCTCAAATTAAAGCTGAAAGTCTGCAGTTAGAGCACATCTTGTTCATTTCATTTTAAATCCATTGTGGTGGTGTATAGAGCCAAAAAGATTAGAATTGTGTCGATGTCCCAATATTTATGGGCCTGACTGTATTTCATAATGAGCTAGTATGCTATGTATACAAGCTCATTATGACTTTGTCTTGCAGGGTTTTTTAAAAAAAAATTTTTGTGGGTTTACAACCACTTTAACGTCCAAAGGGATTCTATCACCATTAACACACGTTCTTGAGGTTTTTAAATGCTCTCTGTGTCCCTGCTGGGAAGACTTACCCTCTCTATTTGTTCTGACGACCAAAATGTGATGGGCAATCCAACATTGTTGGGGGTGAGGAGAAATCTTCAAATGCATAAATCTGTTCTAGTGGCAACAACTGCATCCAACAGTGGATAACCCAGGGTTCCTCCAGAGGTTGCTAGGGGCTCCTTGAGCAATGAGCAATTTCTAACTGTCAGATAAGTTACCACTAGCACTGTTATTATTATTAATATTATACAGGATTTATATAGCGCCGACAGTTTACGCAGCGCTTTACAACATGAGGGCAGACAGTACACTTACAATACAATTCAATACAGGAGGAATCAGAGGGCCCTGCTCGTTAGAGCTTACAATCTAGGAGGGAGGGTCTAGTTATACAAGAGGGTAACAGCTGTGGAGCTGAGCTAATGGAGAAAACAGTGCAGTTGCTAGATGGAGGCAGGATAGGCTTCTCTGAAGAGGAAAGTTTTCAGGGATCTCCTAAATTTGGATAAATTTGGAGACTGTCTGACAGATTGGGGTAGGGAATTCCAGAGTATGGGCGAGGCTCTGGAGAAGTCCTGGAGGCGGATATGGGAGGAGGTGATGAGGGAGCTAGAGAGCAGGAGGTCTTGAGAGGAACGGAGACACTGTTAATATTTTAGCTATCTGTAAGGGGGTAATTCTTCCCAATGACCACAAGTGTAAGGAACATTCTTCCCACTGACCATTACACTAATTTACCATGAGTTGTAGATATAAATTTTTTTAGCAAGGGTTCCATGGGACAGGAACATTATTTCAAGGGTTCCTCTGTGTAGAAAAGGTTGAGAAATACTGGGATAACCCCTTGGTTTGGAGAGATCTCCTCCTGCTTCCTGCTGTATTTCTGGGACAGGAAGTAAAGAGAAATTTCCTTCACCACACACAGATAGAAAACAAGAAACTGATGGGGCCCTAACTATCCCCTACTCTGTTTCGAAACAAGGAAAAAGTTTTGGTTTTACATACACTTTAACACTATTGCAACCTTTTCTTTTTTATCATTATTGAAATTCAAATCAAGTCTTGATGGCAGCTCTCAAAATCATTTCTTACGAAAGTTGGTTACAATTACATAAAATGGGAACCGTAGAGAGTGAAGACCACTGCTCTATTACCGGGCTGCTCTTATTGCATTGCCAAGTTAAATTCGATTGAAATGCATACTGAAACAGAAGTGCCGTCAAAGCAATTCCTTCCTTTATTTTTTTTTTTTTCCTTCTCTTCCTCTCATCATGATTTTTTTGAATCAAGGCTTTAACGTAATTTTCTTAATTTAAGCAATAAAGACACAGCGAAGAATTTCCAGAGCCGCTCCATAAAATGGGAGCCAAATCGTGTTATGGTAATGATTTTCAATCATATCTAAAAGGGTTCTTTATCAAAGCTATTATAGGCAGTTCTTTAGAAAAGAAACTAAGATATAGCTCGGGAAAAAAAAAACAGTAAAGCAGAAAATATGAAAGTGGGTGAGAAGGCAAAGTACAGAAAGATTAGATGGGAGATGAGGGAGAAATAGTCGCTATCATAAAGGACCACATATTTGAAATTTCCGATCAGGACTGCCTGTTAAGAATGCAAGACAGATGATGAAAATGTAGTTGAAACATAGAAAATTGATGGAAGAAAAAGACCAAGTGGTCTATCCAGTCTCTTTTTTTATAATTTTTTGTTGTTTGCTTGAAGTCCATTCCAAGAATCAGATACTTTCTAAGGTTAGTTTTAAGCTTCCCTCCATCCAGTTTGAGGTCATGCCGCCATGTTCTTGATTTTGTCTTCATATTGAACCTATCCAGTCTGCTTTTTTGTAAAAAAAAATTTGTTTGAAATCCATTTTAAGAATCCGCTAATTTCTAAGGTTTGTTTTGAACGTTCTTCCCCCTAGTTTAAGGTCATATCACCATGTTCTTGATTTTGACTTTATATTATACCTACTGCCCTCCTGAACCTTATTAACATCCTTATTATATTTAAAGGTATTAACCATGTCCTTCCTTTTCCCTTCTTTCCTCAATTCTGTACACATGAAAGTCCCCTAGTCACTTCTAATATGTTTTATCCCTCAGCCCGGGTTCACACTACAATGGGTTGCGGATTGCACAGGAGCGCTGTGCGTCCCTGTTCCCCGTTTCAGGGACGAATCAGGGCCGATTCTATGCCTGAATTCGGCCCTGAAAAGGAGCCAAAGACGCACAGCGTTTTTGTGCAGTGCGCTCCACAGCCGCCCCAGAGATATGTGAACCGGCTCCATAGGGAGCCAGTCACATTCTCCTGCTATGCAAATTAGATGTGCGGAAACGCACATCTAATTCGCATAGGTGTGAACCCGGGCTCAGTCTTGGCTATATGGACAACATAGAATTTGGAAATGGTTTAGGAATTAAATTGATGCAAAAAAAAGTATTTTTTAAATATAAGAGAAATTTGTCCCTTGAATTGAAAAAGGAGATTTTAAAGGGAACTCTCCACTGCTTTGTCTTAAACCATTTCTGGGTGTTTTTTGACGTGTGCTTTGGGTCATTGTCCTGCTGTAAGACCCATGACCTCTGGCAACTTATTGACACTTGACCCTACATTGCACCCCAGAATTCTTTGGTAGTCTTCAGATTTCATAATGCCATGCAAAGTCAATACTTTCAGTGCCTGAAGCAGCAAAGCAACCCCAAAACATCAGTGAACCTCCACCATGTTTGACTGTGGGCACTGTATTCTTTTCGTTAGGCCTCTTCTCTTTTTCTGAAAACAGTAGAATGATGGGTTTTACCAAAAAGCAATAATTTTGTTTTGTCTGTCCACAGCACATTCTCCCAAAAGGATTTTGGCTTCCTCACATAAGTTTTGGCAAACTCTTTGATCAATTTGTTCCCTTTTGTCCACACCCCGGGAGATTAGCTATAGTGCCATGGGCTGTAAACTTCTTGACGATGTTGCACAGAGTGGACATAGGAACATTAAGATCTCTGGAGATGAACTTGTAACCTTGAGATTGTCCATGCTTTCCACAATTTTTGCTCTCAAATCCTCAGACAGTTCTTTGCTGCTCTTTCTCTTCTCCATGCTCCGTGTGGCACACAGAGACACACAACAGAAAGGGTACATTTTTCACCATTTTAACTGGTTGCCGGTGTGATTTCTATATTGTCAGCACCTGTTAATGAATGCAGGTGAGTTTAATTACAAATTACAAGTGAATCACAAACTTGGAATGCAATTATTTCTTACAATTTTGAGAAGGTGCCAAAAATTTTGTCCAGTCCACTTTTGGAGTTTTGCATGGAATGTGTCAGATTTGCCTTTTTGTTTCTCCACTTCTTTGTATCCAAGTCTTGCTGTCCCCTGGACCCAGGATCAGTGGGGAAGGCCCCGGCCGGTGGTCAGGGGGGCCCTTTATGATTTCTTGCACCAGGGTCCTGAAGGTTCTATTTGCGCCTCTGCCATGACTGTAAGTATGTGGAATAGGGACCATAGGCTCCTTGAGAGCAGGGACTGATGTGACTGTATGATATGTAAAGTGCTGTGAAAAATGTTGGTGCTACATAAATACCTTTTTGTTCAGTTGACCAGTGTCAGAAAGAACGGGAAGAGAAGGGATATCTCTACCCTGTGCCATAGGCATCATTTAAAGTAGATCTAAACCCATGGTTAATATAATCAACAGCAGGCAACATCACTCCAAAAACATTCACCACCTTTCATCCTCTGGTGTATATCAGGTGCTAGCTCATTAGAGAATCTCTGCTCAGCATCAGCCAAGAAAGAAGGAAAGTTTATTCAGGTAACACATATCCACAGTGTAGCATCCTGACTGTCATCTACTCACTCCAACATATTTTACCCAAACGGGCTTAAACATGGAAACCTAAATCCTAACACTAAAATGTAATATATGTTTCAAATTGTTTTCAACCTAAAAGTGGTCTTTCCAAGGCGAGATCCCCTACCTGCCCGATCCTGATCTTCTCAGGTCCCTCAGTGCTCCTTGCTCCTCCTCTCTTGCTGATACCCCAAATAGGAAACTGATGTCCATGGGGGCACTCATTAGGGCTCGTTCCATGCTGCTGTGTCCATTGACACAGACAGCAGGACTTGGCCAAACCCTCACTCATCACTGGGGCTGGTTGACCGGAGCTGGAGCCAATTGCTCCCGAAGCGATTGATCTGCCCAGGGAGGAGGGACCAAGCAAGGAGAACTGGAGCTGTCATGTACAGCGCTGGATTGCAATGGGATTCAGGTAAGTATAAGGGGGGTGGGGGGGTGAGTCTGTGACACAGAAGGTGCTTTACCTTAATGCAAATAATGCATTAAGGTAAAAAACCTTGAGACTTTAGAACCATTTTAAATGTGCAGCTTTTCTTTCAAGAAAACCTGTTGATCCTGCCATGAAGGCTCTTGTTTATAAACTTTTTATAAACTGTCTCCCAGTTTTGCTCCTAGGTTGTCATGCACACCTCTATCAGGATTAGGGATGAGCCGAACACCCCCCTGTTCGGTTCACACCAGAACATGCGAACAGGCAAAAAATTATATGCAAGTCATTGTCATAAAAAGTGTTTGGGGACCTGGGTCCTGCCCCAGGGGACATGGATCAATGCAATGATGTGTGAAATGGTGTACCCCTACCCCCTGGTTCTTCTGGTTCTTCCTCCGGTGTTCTCGTCCGGCATCTCCTCCGCGGCGTCGGCGTCTTCTTCCCTTCTTCTCCTCGGGCCGCTCCGCATCCATGATGGCATGGAGGGAGGCTCCTGCTCTTCTCTTCATCTTCTTCTCTTTATTTATTTTTTGCAAAAATTGACTTATGTACAACCAGCTTGCCCATATATGGATTGAAATTCAGCTGGTCCATACTGAACTACCAAATTTTGATCCATGCCTGCTTAATCACTTCAGCCCTGGAAGAATGTATCCCCTTCCTGACCAGAGAACTTTTTTGCGATTCGGCACTGCGTCACTTTAACCTTAACTGATCGTGGGCCCCCGGCAGACAACGAGTCCGCGGCACCCGCAGGCACGCTCACGGAGTACGTGGCGTGCGCGTGCCAATTAGGCACTCCCATTTGCGCAGCCGTGCCATTGTGCCGACGTACATCGTCGTGCGCTGGTCGGCAAGCAGTTAAGTCTCCAATGCTCGTTTAGTCTAGGTCGTTTTTTGTAGGCAGAATTGCTCCTCCTATCCTCCTCCTGACCCACTGACCTGGCCTTTTGAAGCCATTCCTATTCACCAAGGTATAGTCCCTTTTCTGAGACTGGAGCCTGTAGGTGGGGCTCAGGGTACGCAGTCAAGGAGAGACTGAGAACACAGTTCTTATGTTGTCTTGTATGTTGAATATATGCTGTAGGGTAGCAGTAATGAATAATACCCGTATTTGTAGGCGCTGATGTAAGGCAATAAAGCAGTTGTTATTACACAATGCTACCAGGCTTGGGCCCGTATTAACAGAGGACAGCTTCCGCTTAAATGGTGGTAGTTGACAGTGTACTGGGACAGCACTTTAATTCTGCTTGGAAGAGCCCAATTTTCCTAATCCAGATAGCAGAGTGTTTCCTCAAGGCAGGCGTTGGCGCTTTTCTGACCCTACTTATCAGGAACCCTTCCCTGCACTTTACACTTCCCCTAACAAGCGGGGTCTCTATCCCTGACCTACTACTTGCTCCAGGTATGCCCAAATGACACGAGCACCCTATTTTATAGGGTCCTACACCAAGATGGCCACCAAAGGTCACCAGAAGTTAGAGCATTGAATCAGATAGCTGGCACCTCTGGGATGCCAACGTAGTCCTTGAGGGGACAATTCATCTAACAGTCTCCAATCCATCTGTGTAATGGCACAGTGCCACCTATTGGATGGAGGTGAAACCTGCACCTGCTTACCTTCCAGTTAGTGTTGACTACTGGAAGAGCGAGGTATACGGTGGGTATTTTTCTTTGTTATCTTACTATAGGGGGATGAATACCAAAGAGGGATTTGTATAAGCTGGCCAGAGTTCAGCTTAAAGACTTTACATTGGACATAGATTGATCTGTTTTTAAAGCGCACAACCCCTTTAGCATATCTGCAGCATAATGTTGGTTTGAAAAATAACAGTCTGTATCTCTTTGCTTTATCATAGAATGAGCAGTGAGAGGTTATTTTCAAGATAAAGTCGAGCATTGAAAGCGGTGACAGTGATTACTGGCTGATGCAGCTGATTCCCAGCCTGTTCTCCATGAGTCTAGCTGTCTTTAACAGCTCAGTCATGGCAAATGTAATATCATGCATCATATATATTACACATTGCTTTAAAATGCGCTGTGTTCATAAATGTGAACTGTCATGTTCAGAATAAAAATATTACTCATCTGGTCTGCTTATGGTCTTGAAACATATACCGTAGTTTAATATCAGAGATAAACAAATGTACATTTTAAATATATATATTGTGAGTCACTAAACAGCAGAGCTGTGGGAGGTGCACACACTATATTACCAAAAGTATTGTGACACCTGCCTTTACACGCACATGAACTTTAATAGCATCCCAGTCTTAGGCTATGTTTCTACTAGTGCGACTTTTCATGCGACTTGGGACTGAAAAGTCGCATGACAAATTGTATCCCATGATTTCCAATGAGTACCGTTCATATCTGTGCGACTTCAAGTCGCAGCGACTTCAAAGTAGTCCCTGCACTACTTTGGTCCCACTTTGATGCGACTTGAGGTCCATAGATACAGGCATTGCTTCAAATCGCGGTAACAAGTTGCGGTAAAATCGCGGTAAAAAATCGCAATAGTGGAAACATAGCCTTAGTCCGTAGGGTTCGATATTGAGTTGGACCACCCTTTGTAGCTATAACAGCTTCTACTCTTCTATGAAGGCTGTCCACAAGGTTTAGGAGTGTGTCTATGGGAATGTTCGACCATTCTTCCAGAAGTGCATTTGTGAGGTCAGGCACTGATGTGTCTCGCAGTCTCCACCCTAATTCATCCCAAAGCTGTTCTATCGGGTTGAGGCCAGTCAAGTTCCTCCACCCCAAACTCGCTCATCCATGTCTTTATGGCTTTGCTTTGAGCACTGGTGCGCAGTCATGTTGGAACAGGTAGGGGCTCATCTCCAAACTGTTCCCACAAAGTTGGGAGCATGAAATTGTCTAAAATGTCTTGGTATGCTGATACCTTAAGAGTTCCCTTCACTGGAACAAAAGCCGCGTACAAACGAGCGGACTTTTCGACCGGACTGGTCCGACGGACAGAGTCCAGCGGACAATTCGAACGTGTGTGGGCTTCATCGGACCTGCAGCGGACCTTTTCAGTTAAAAATCTGACGGACTTTAGATTTGGAACATGCTTCAATTCTTTCTGACGGACTCGAGTCCGGTCGAAATATCCGCTCGTCTGTATGCTAGTCCTACGGACAAAAACCGACGCTAGGGCAGCTATTGGCTACTGGCTATCAACTTCCTTATTTTAGTCCGGTCGTACGTCATCACGTACGAATCCGTCGGACTTTGGTGTGATCGTGTGTAGGCAAGTCCGGTCGTTAGAAAGTCCGTCGAAAGTCCGTCGGACCTTTGTTTTCAAAAAGTCCAACCGTGTGTACACGGAATAAGAGGCTAAGCCCAACCCCTAAAAAACAACTCCACACCATAATCCCCCCTCCACCAAATGATTTGGACCAGTACACAAAGCAAGGTCCATAAAGACATGGATGAGCGAGTTTGGGGTGGAGGAACTTGATTAGCCTGCACAGAGTCCTAACCTCAACCCGACAGAACACCTTTGGGATGAAATAGAGTGGAGACTGCGAGCCAGGCCTTCTCATCCAAAATCAGTGCCTGACCTCACAAATGCACTTCTGGAAGAATGGTCAAACATTCCCATAGACACACTCCTAAACCTTGTGGACAGCCTTCCCAGAATAGTTGAAGCTGTAATAGCTGCAAAGGGTGGGCCAACCCAAAATTGAACCCTACGGACTAAGACTGGGATGCCATTAAAGTTCATGTGCGTATAAAGGCAGGCGTCACAATACTTTTGACAATAAAGTATATATGCATTCCCACAAATTTGCTCAGTTTGGTTTGCGTCTAAGTTTGAGTGTACTGGTTTGGCTTGTGTCTATTAATCACACAATTATTCCATTATTCTATAAGGGCTGTACCAAAAGCAACACAAAAGTGGGAATACATTTTTCACTAACTTACATAGGTCTTTCATATTTGACATGTTGGCAACCCTTCCCCATAGTAACTTTTCTTCTTTTTTTCCATTGCAAGTAAATAGTGGGTGCCATCATTGAGTTCTTGACGAAGGAGGAGTGTAGGCTTTTTGACATCCACAGAAGGTTACAGAATATTTACGGAGATGACACCACTGGCAAGAGTCGCCAATGACAAGACGTTGCTTCTGTCAATGATGTTATCTCTGTAAACATTCTGTAGACTTCTGTGGATATCAGACAGTCTGCACCCCTTCTTCGTCAAGAGCTCAATGAGGGCACGACCTAAGCAGGTTAATAAAAAAAGTTATGCCCACTTTTGCATCACTTTCAGTGCAGCCCTCGAGTCTTGCCTATAGGAATGCCAATGGATTTAATTGTCATGCTTTAATAAACTTGTCCTATGCTTCTTCATACTTTGCTTCTCTTTGTTGCAGTTTATTGCTGCAATGTCCTTCTCCGTGAAATTTCTTGTCTTCATCTATAATTCATGGTAACAATATTGTTATTCCTGAGACCTATGTGTTAAGTATATTGAACAGCTGCAAATAAATAACCTTCTATGCTTTTTAGTGGTGACAAGAATGGAAACCTCTGCCATGTGCTTTCACGCTAGGTATTAACAATTTAGAATTTCCTTGATGCTTTGGAAAAGCTTTTCCAGATTAGTTCTATTTCCTACAAAGCAAAACTACATTAGCTCCAGATGCTTAACCACTTGCTTACTGGGCACTTAAACCCCCTTCCTGCCCAAATTAAATTTGTATCATTTTTTTTCCACAAATAAAACTTTCTTTTTGTGGTATTTAATCACTGCTGGGTTTTTTATATTTTGCTAAAAAAAACAAAAAAAAAATACAATTTTGAAAAAAACAAAAACAATTGTATAGTTTGTTATAAAATTTTGCAAACAGGTAATTTTTCTCCTTCGTTGATGTGCGCTGATGAGGCTGCACTGATGGGCACTGATAAGGCGGCACTGATGGACACTGATAGGTGGCACTGGTGGGCACTGATGAGACGGCACTGATGCAGCAGCACTGGTGAGCACTGATGGGCACTGAGAGGTGGCACTGATGGGTGGCACTGATGGGTTGCACAGAGGGGTTGCACAGATGGATGGCACAGATGGGTGGCACTGATGGGTTGCACAAATGGGTGGCGCAGATGGGTTGCACAGATGGGTGGCACAGATGGGCACTGATGGGCGGCACTAAAGGGCATTGATAGGTGAAACTGAAGGGCACTGATAGGTGGCACTGATTGGTGGCACTGATGGGCACTGCTAGGTGACACTGATAGGCAGCACTGATAGGTGGCACTGATGATGAGGCACTGATGGGCATTGATAGGTGTCACAGGTGGGCATTGATAGGTGTCACAGGTGGGCACTGGTAGGGGGCACTGGTTGGCAGCATTTCTATGCACTGGCAGGTGACACTGGTGGGCACTGGCAGGCAGCACTGGTGGGCACAGATACTTGGGTGATGTCTCACCCTCTTCAGGACCGCTGTCCCTCTGACACAAGCCGGTGATCGGGTTTTTTTTTCTGCTCACACTGTCAGCGCAAACACAAAAATAAAATTATCGATGATTACCAATCCTTTGTTTACATCACGTGATCAGCTGTCATTGGCTAACAGCTGATCACGTGGTAAAAAGTCGGGATCGGCCCCTTACTCCGATCTGTGATCAGCCGAGTCTCAATGACTCTGATCCCAGAGCGTGCAGGCAGCTCATGCAATAAAGGTCCGCGCTGTGGCCATCATTTGGTTATAGCGCGGGCGCAAGAAGGTTAATATCACGGTGAAAAGAAAATGTGAAATACATATTTGTAAATTTTCTTACCCATCAAAATGTAATTCTGTTCAGGCAGTCTTGTGATTCAGACTTGCCTCCCAGACAGCATAGTGAGGTCCTTAAAGTGTTTTGGGATTTTGGGATTATACCTAACTAGCCTTAAAGCTAAGCTCCATCTTTTGATATACTTTACATAGTTCGTTTGGACCAAGCTGGCCAAAACGAACTATGTCTCTCACTAACATGTGAGGCTGCTTGTGAGGCTGCTTGCTGGATGTACTGTATCAACTGTATGTAGCTGTTCCGGGTTGGAGCCAAGACTTCCAGTCTCATACCCAGAACACAGTAGAGTCTATCACAGCGGTGCTCAGCCATTCAGAGGAAGCAATGTATTCTAGCAATGAATACTCGGATTGGCTGAGTCAGAGGTTGTGACATCATCAGCCCACCTCTCAAGGGCAGTACAATTAGAATGCAGTACAGGAAACCACGTGGATCTCGGGGTTTCCTGCATCACATTAATGTGAACCTAGGCTAAGTGTAGCTAAAATAAAAAACAGAAAAATCAGAGAGGCCTCTTCTTTTAGGTGAAATCCTCCATTCATGCCCCCACCCCCTCGCTGTTGTAATCTGTTAATGCCACAGAGGTTTGTAACAGAAAGTGTTAAATGTGCCTAAGCAATACCCTGAAACTGTACCTTTTGTCCTGAATTCCCACTAAAAAATAGCAATGCACTTCTTGTGTCTAGGAACTTCCAAGCCTTGATCCTCAGAGATATATATCTGCAGTGTGAGATCATTTAGGGTGTTGCTGCCTCTTACTGCTGGTCTCACAAGATTTGTAGTGAGATTTGTCAATGTCACTGTTCTCCTTGCTGGTGAGGAAGCCGTACCCAAGAACGTGTAGTTCAAGGATCTCCCTGCTTCTGATTCATTCATCCTGTGGATCTGTGCTTCCTCCAGCTCTCCTGCTGCTTCATGATCATTACCCCACCAGTCACCAGATCACCAGTTATTGATGGAAAGAAACTCTACCATGAGGAAAAAAGCCTTGTTCTTCTTTCAAGATGGCAACCTCCATACAGAGACACAGCACAGAACAAGGCATGGTAAGTCAGTAACAGGAAAAATATCTGCTGCAGGCAATCTATAGGCTATTCTGGTGATCAATACTTTGTCTTCTGCTTGTCTTGTTAGGACACAGCTTCAATATGCCCCTCTGCCCCTTTATTGTCCCTTCCTGTCTTTCAGCAGTGATGAACTGAACACAGCTGGGTTTGGTTCCAGCAGGATTTCAGTGGACAGGGTCGGCGGGCATCAGGCATCACGATTGACGTGGATCTACATCACTGGATGACATGACTGATGGTGGATGCACCTTTCGGGGCATATGTGTTTGTATCTGTTTTTTTTTTTTTTATTGGTTACCTTATTTTATGAATGTGATAGGGTAATATGCACCCCTTACTCATTTTTTTTTGGGGGGGGGGGGCTCAGCCTTGCTATCTGGAAGACACCTTATTGTTAAAGGGGGGCTTCCAGATTCCAATAAGTCAGGGTTGCGGGAGAGAGGCCTTTGTCCTCATCAACATTCGAACAAGGTGCTTTGCCAGAAGGTTCTGTATTTAAATGATTTCCACCCCTTTGCTTACATGTCCAGGGATTCCCAACCATGCAGATGGGGCTGATGATGTTGCTTGTTGTTAAAGTGTGAATAATATATGATTGAGGAGAAGTCATCTGAGAGTTGTTTCCCAAGAAACCCCTACCACATACCATAATGCAACAATTTTGCAAATAAATGCCCTGGGGATTGTACGGGTAAGGGTAAAAAGTAAGGGATAGCTAAGAAAGTACCAGAATGTATAAAATATACAAATTTTATTACAAAGTAACCAAAATTACAATATACGAATAAATGCACCTAAAAACAATAAATAGGACACATAAAACATATACAGTTGCTAATTTTTGGAACACACAAAGACTCCAAGTATGGGGTCACATGGAAGGTGTGATCACAAAAGACTGTTCTATGTCTAATAAAAAGAGAGATTTTTTTAAGTATATTACTGCTAATACACATAACATTTGGCTCCCAAAGAACGGGTACATCTTTGGGGCGATTGACCAAATGCTCGAACAGTCAAGGTTCTGTTCAAAAATGTGTTTGGACTGAACCTTCAACTCATCCCTATCGTTCAGCTTCTACTTTTTCTCTCACTCTCTCCTCTCCCTGGATATCTTTGTTTTGCTCCTCCTGTGTTTCCTCCTATCAGTGTCCCCCCAATCTATCTCTTTTCACCCCTCGGTTTTTCCTCTGCCTTCCTATTTCTGACTCTATATTCCTCTGCATTTATCTCTCTCTATCTCTCTTTCTCCCTCAAATTCTTCAGTTAAGTAAATTGTCTTAACCTAGCACTGAATGGCTTCGCCACAAGACTAGCGCAGAGAGAAATGACCTTTATACAGAGGCCACGTTGTACATATTACTGTGAAATGATTATAATCTAATGGGATTTTAGATATTGCATTGTTCTTATTTTCCTTTGCTGAATGTGGAAAAAAATGAGCTTTGTTATTGCATTGACCTCCACACAGAAGGGCAGTGCCCAGGATATGCTGAATTGTTAACACACTAATATCACACAATACGCTCTGTAGATATTTAATTCTAACAAAAAGATTATTTTTCTAGCCGTGTCTCATTCATGACCTAAACACATTTCATGCTTCTGTTCCGGATTCAAATAGTGATTGGCTGCTACGTAACCAGAGGCAACCAAGAGTCACACTGCCCTTTTTTTTTTCCTTTGTCTTTTTTTGTTGAAGAACGGAACTGATGCGTGTGTACTAAAAAGGGCTGTTGTTAAAGTGGGGTTCCACCCAAAAAAACAAACATATCTAAAAAATTCTAAAAAACAAAACAAAAAAATATTTGGATATTTATTTTTTTTTACTTACCTCTAAATGCCTGTTGCTAGGTGGTCCCTCGTAGTCTGCCCCTTCGTCTGCCTGGGCTGGTGACATCACTTCCCCCTGGCACAGGAAGGGCTCGGCTCTTCTCCCTCCCTCCTGTCAATCATCTGGGACCCATTGCAGGTCCCAGGTGATTGAGCGGCCAATCACGGCGCTCGGCGCCGCTCGCGCATGCACAGTGGGTGCCAGGCTGTGAAGCCACAGCCCGGCGCCCACAGTTGAAATGCCATCGCCGACGAGCGGAGGGGGGGGACGAGCGGGGCTTCGATCCCCCGCACCGCTGGACCCTGGGACAGGTGAGGGTCCAATTAAAAGTCAGCAGCTGCAGTATTTGTAGCTGCTGACTTTTAATTTTTTTTTTTATTAATGGCCCCCCTGGGTGGAACTCCTCTTTAAAGTTCCTTCTACCAAGGCACACATGAATAATGCCATGGGCTCCTCTACCTCTCTTATCATCAGCCATGTGCCCATAGTAAAATTAAAATCACATTTTTAATGTTGTCTGTTTTATAGGTAGATTTATTATTGGACTGCACAGTTCACCAACTAAGAGCTTATAGAGAAATAGAAAACCGATAGAGTTGATTGATCTACAGAGTGTCTTAGAAATCCTTTAGACAGCCCCTATGCTTTAGCTATAAAGCTTTCTTGGCAGTACCAAAATTCAACAATATTCTCCATGGCTCGACAAGGATGAAAGATCCGCTTTACAATCTTGTTTCACTAATGCCGAATACACACGAGCGGACTTTACGGCAGACTTTGCCCGGCGGACTTTTCGACGGACTTTACGATGGACTTTCTGAATGAACGGACTTGCCTACACACAATCCACCAAAGTCCATCGAATTCGTACGTGATGACAGACTAAAACAAGGAAGTTCATAGCCAGTAACCAATAGCTGCCCTAGCGTGGCTTTTTGTCCGTCGAACTAGCATACAGACGAGCGGACTTTTCGACCGGACTCAAGTCCGTCGGATAGATTTAAAACATGTTTCAAATCTAAGTCCATCCAACTTTTGAGAAAACAAAGTCAGCTGGAGCCCACACACGATCGAATTGTCCGACGAAATCCCGTCCGCCGGGCAAAGTCTGCCGTAAAGTCCGCTCGTGTGTACGCGGCATTATATAGCGTGACTTATTGGCAAGACTGGTTAAACATTAGCAAGCACATATGATGCACCTTTTGAACCTTTAAAGAAAACTATAGAGTGCTTTCTTGTATTTAATCTGTGGAAGGTTTGCGAACTGGTAATTGATACGATCTTATTCATTTGTATACAATTCTTATTTTACATTTATAGAAGGTGTTTCCTTTCATCAGTGTGTGCAGTGCTTGGTGTTTTATTCAATATGAAAGCCTAGCGCTAGATCTGCACTGTTTGGATATTCATCCAAAGATTTGAGATTGTCTCTGCTATGAAAGACGAAGGAGGAGGAGGCACATTTCATCTCCCACTCATTAAACAGACTCAGTTTGTTTTAATCAGAGATCCCTCTACTAAAATCTGGTACAGTAAAACCTTGGATTGAGAGTAACTTGGTCTGAGAACGTTCTGCAAGACAAGCTAATTTAAAAAAAAAAAATTTGGGCTTGATAAACGAACGATGTCTTGATATACAAGTAGCGTAATGTCACATTTGAGTATAAAAGAGAAGAGAGGAGCAGTGTAGCAATAAGGTTACTTTTAATGAGGTACAACATTTAGCAACTCACATGGTTGATGATTAAAAGAGGCACATCTAAGTATACAGGCATCCGGGGTAAAGCTGTAAAGATAGACCGTCCTCCGCGCCTCCATTGACGTCATCCCTTCCACGCTGCGCTCCACGAGCGCTTCAAGCCTCGCTTTTAGATTGCTCTACTGCAGGGTAATCTTCCCAGTCACAATTGCAGACTGACAACGGTGAGAGCCGGCAGTGAGGAGGATGGTCTATATGGACAGCTTTACCCCGGATGCCTGCATACTTAGATATGCCTCTTTTAATCATCAACCATGTGAGTTGCTAAAAGTTATACCTTCATTAAATGTAACCATGTTGCTACAGTTAGAGGTGCCTCTCTTCTCTTTTATACTCTGTAGCTCCCACTGGATTTTGCTTCTAATCTCTTTGTGGATAGATATTTTATGGTTACACAATCTTTTTATTTGGACTGTAACCTGAATGACTTATGAATAAATGGTTGTGGAATGAATCATCTGAGTTTCCATTATTTCTTGTGGGGAAATTTGCTTTGATATAAGAGTGCTTTGGATTACAAGCATGTTTCCGGAACGAATTATGCTCGCAATCCAAGGTTTTATTATATTTCAGAACACCGGCTATCCTAAACCCTGGGGTGCCAGACCCACACTCACCAACTGTTAACACAATAAGCAACCATAAACCCAGCCACACTCCTGACACAACCATCCAAGAGGGGGGGGGGGGCAATGCACAGCTGGTCAGAGGTACCAGAGGGACATCAGGGGCACTTACTCATCTTTTGGCAAGACACCCCATTTTAATGGGTGTGCAATCTTTATCAATAATGGCAGGCTGTGACCAATGGGTCTTCAGGGACTCAAGTTCCCAGCTGGGGTTCACTTCCCTGGACCAGTATAACACCGCTCCGGAGGCACCATGCTAATATATACATTGCATAAGGTTCCGAAAACACAGTGTCCATTGCCAACATTGAAGGCCACCCCCTCATTGTGACCTCCCACTTCTTGAGCAATGATAGCTATAGGAATGGATTCAGATAGCAACAGTTTTCTGATCCTAATTGGAACCCTATGAGAATCTGGTAGTGTCAGGATCCAGATCTGAACCCAGGACCTCTGTTGCCTCTGGCAGTAGCTCTTCCTACTAACCTGCCTGAGATGCTGGCAAGCTCCCTGCCTGATCCCGTAGACAAACATACTTTATATCTTGTTTCTGGTAAACCTTGGACTCCTTGCTCCTCCCATGAACCCCCCATTTAAGTCACAACTTTGCACTTCCTGTTTGTCAGATTATTGTGCTCAGTTCCAGCCAATATCTTACTTCTTATGCTCCTGCTGCCACCCGTATCTTCTTTACCACTCCTTTCTGAACTTAGGCTTGTTCCTTGACTATGCTTTTTCTTGATCCCAAGCTGCAACCACGTGTTACCAACCTTTGGATTGTTTACTGACTATTATTATTATTATTATTATTATACAGTATTTATATAGCGCCAACAGTTTACGTAGCGCTTTACAACTTGAGGGTAGACAGTACAAATACAATACAATTTGATACAGTAGGAATCAGAGGGCCCTGCTCCTTAGAGCTTACAATCTAAGAGGGAAGGTCAAGAGATACAAGAGGTAATAACTGTGGGTGATGTGCTGATGGAGAAGATAAGTGTACAGTTGTTAGGTGGGGGCCAGATAGGCTTCTCTGAAGAGATGAGTTTTCAGGGATCGTCTGAAAGTGGATAAAGTAGGAGAAAATCGGACGGATTGGGGTAGAGCATTCCAGAGGATGGGGGAGGCTCTGGAGAAGTCCTGGAGGCGAGCATGGGATGAGGTGACAAGGGAGTTAGAGAGCAGGAGGTCTTGGGAGGAGCGAAGAGAACGATTAGGTTGGTATTTTGTGACTAGGTTAGAGATGTAGCTGGGGGCCAGGTTGTGGATGGCTTTGTAAGTTATAGTTAGTATCTTGAATGTGATTCGGTGACTGAGTGGCAGCCAATGGAGGGATTGGCAGAGGGGTGTAGCAGACGCTGATCGGTTTGTGTGGTGGATGAGCCTGGCCGCAGCGTTCATGATGGACTGAAGTGGGGATAGCCTATTTAGAGGTAAACCAATGAGGAGGGAGTTGCAGTAGTCGAGGCGGGAGATGACCAGGGAGTGGATTAGATTAGTGGATTAGACTATGCTTCTGCTTTATACCTACCTGCTACATCTGTTACCAGATGCTGGCTTGCTCTTCTGGTTGGGCGATATTAACCATTTTCTGCCTGGAGAATGTCCATGGACATCTGGTTTCAGTGGTTATACCAGGATGATGCCTGCACCTATAGGCATCATCCCAGTATGTATCTCTTCAGCCGGCCATTCCTTTTTAGGGAGAAGTGACCTGATTAGCTAATTGACCACTCAATCACTTCTGCGGGTGGTGGAAGGGGTCCCACCCCTTCCCACAGCAGACGCTTTTCCCGGGCTCATCCCATCGCGGAGCCCGGAGAGCGATGAGCCAGTGGCAATTGCTGCCCTGAACAGAGAGAGAGGAACTGACACTGCCCCTCTCTCTGTAACCCTGGAAACCGGGAGCGACGAGTAGTTTGTCACTTCTGGTTCCGCCTCTTTGTTTACATGGCCGTCAGCGGCCAGGAAAGCAGCTGATCAGACCAGTCTATGTCTGATTGGCTGCATTGGAGGCTATAGGAGAGATTTTGGGTGTAATAGACCCCAGATCTCTCCATAAAGAGGACCGGTCATGATGTTGTTCATTAATTGTGATAGCAATAAAGTTAATTAAAAAAAGTGTAAAAATAAAATTTTTGTATAAAATAAATAATAAAAAATAAAATGTAAATCACTCCCTGCCCAACCATGCTTACGTGCAAATGCAAAAGCATATGTTACTCCCGCATGTATATGGTGATCGCACCACACATGTGAGGTATTGTCACGAATGTCAGAGCGAGAGCAATAATTCTAACACTAGACCTCCTATGTTACTCTAAACTGGTAACCTGTAAAGGCCTTTATGGAGAATTTTAAGCACCGTAGTTTGCCGCCATTCCATGGGCAGACACAATTTTAAAGCGTGACATGTTAGGTATCTATTTACTCTGCGTAACATCATCTTTCACATTATACAAAAAAATTGGGCTAACTTTAGTGTTTTTTTTTCTTTTTAATTTATGAAAGCATTTTTTTTCCAAAAATAATCTTGTTCGGAGGTTCTAAGTAATTTTCTAGCAAAAAAAGTAGATTTTTACATGTAAGAGCGAAGTGTCAAGATTGGCCTGGATGGGAAGTGGTTAAGGACTGTGATCTGGTACTGTTATACAGCCAGTCAGGACTCTGTGCTGGCCAATTGAGTTCCTCCACATTAAACTTTTGAAACCATTGAGGCGGTCTGGAGCCCCTGGGCTGACTATGTTCATGTGCAGCTGTAGGGCCTTTGAACATGGTTAACTCTTCTCCTGGAAGCCTCATTTTGATCTCTCCTCTCCGGTTTTCTCTTTCTTCCTTTCTATTCCCTGCTCTTTTCCATTGTCCCTTCTGGTTTCTCCATTATATTCTTTTCTTCTATTTCTGTGGTCCCTCTCGCGAGGGGCTTCTTATCTTCAAGAAAAAAGAAGTTGCAGTCGGTGTTCATGACACTTCTTTGTTTTAAGCACATTTGACATAGTCTCTCTCCTGATGACTCTTGTTCTGGATTGTGTAAAGCCGCGTACACACGAGCGGAATGTCCAACAGAAAAAGTCCGACAGAAGCTTTTCATTGTGTGTGTGCCTCATCGGACTTTTTTTTTTTTGAAAATTCTGACAGACCTAGAAATGGAACATGTTCTAAATATTTCCGACGGAACCAATTCCTATCGGGAAACCCGCTCGTCTGTATGCTGTTCCGACAGACCAAAAACGACGCATGCTCTAAAGCAAGTACGAGACGGAAGCTATTGGCTACTGGCTATTGAACTTCCTTTTTCTAGTCCCATCATAAGTGTTGTACGTCACCGCGTTCTGGACGGTCGGACATTGGTGTGACCGTGTGTAGGCAAGACCGCTTGAGTGGAATTCTGTTAGAGTTCCGTCGGAGAAACCTTCGGAGTTTATTCCGACGGCAAAACCAGTCATGTGTACAGGGCATGACGATTCTTCTAGATGCCCTGTACCGTCTACACCTAGACCAGACATGGCTTGAGGTCACTTAGATGTTTCTACCATATTTGTCATGGAGACATGTCTATTATTCGATGTATTTGCAAAGTTTGTGCCAGAATCCTGGCTGTGGTTACGATTACGGTACTTTTCTGTCTGATGTTTAAATCATCAATAAAAATGTATTGAAAGTAAACTTGATGAAACCATGTCTTTATGGAGTTGGCTTAGTTCAAAGGGAAACAGTCTTGCTGGAGCAGAAAGGGGCCTTGTCTCAACTGTTACCCCAAGGTTGGAAGAGCACAATTGTCCAAAATGTCTTTGCGTTTTTGGCATACAGAGCGTTGAGTTCAAAGATTCTTCTTGTCTTATGTCAGGCTTGTGGTAGTGGTGCATCAGAGTTGTGTGATGTCTTAGCTTCTACTGGGACTCTTAATACCAACTGAACATCATTTAAATTCCTTGCATATCTGAAAGTGGTTGCTGGCTCTTTGGATTGAAGATAAGAGAACATAATAAAGAGAACACTGAACGTGCATTTGTGAACTCGAATATTACTTTCAAAGCAGGTTAAAATATGCTAGGAAAATATATTTTCCATCGTGTTAGCTCATAGAACGAGCTTTCACATTTTAGTGAATAAACCCTATTCTTTTTTTTTTATCCTCTTCCATCTCTTGAGTCTACAGGTAAGCTGCGTTTGGTAGAGGCCCCAGCACAGGCAATTTCCTCTCCTGTCATATTCTTCTTTCCTATCCAACACTCCCATGACACAGATCTTAAGAATGTGATATTATTTTTAATGCTAACAGGGTATGTTTTCTGATAACAGTCCCAGCTAATGGATTTTGCAAGAAAACTTGTGTGTAAAATGTCAACAAGAGATAAGTACTGCAAAGAGTCAACCCGGCCAGCTCGCAGGAGAAAAGATGTTTATCTGGGAATATTTCACCTGGGATGTAAAAACTTTTTTTTTTTTTTTTTTTCCCCTCTCTCTCTCTCTTCTCCTCTTGGTTGGATTATGTGTTGCCATGGTGATTCCCACGTTTGCAGAGCATCTCTTTAATTTGGTTAAAAATGTCTCAACAAATGGCAGATGAAGATAATGCATATTGACAGGCACAAGTGACTTTGCAGCGGGGTTTGCCTTCATTTTACTGTTTACATAATTACTTTTAGAATGGACATTGTACATTAGAAATTAATGGATAGATTTGCTCAAGTTCAGATATGACTCAGGTCTTGCCAGCTTGGAACACTGTTTGGATAAGAGATACAAAGTAACACTGTTACTTTTGTATTTACTACTTTTTTTTATTCATCTGCAGATCACAGGTAAGCAGATAAAAGCAAGAAGTAAAAAAAAAATATATATATATATATATATATATATATATATATATATATATATATATTTTTTTTTTTTTTTGTTTTGTTTATTTCTGTGTTTCTAACCAATGATATTTAAACCTTTTTTTTTGTTATTATTTATCTTATTCTTTCATTTTTTTTTAGCGTTGAACTAAAAAAATCATAAAATTAAAAAAAAAAAAAAAGCCTTCATGTCATTTGTAATTTCTTTGCAGTGTGTTGCACCAAACGCTTATTTTTTGTGTTATTTGAACATGTCAAATTGTATTTAATAAAAATGCATACTTTTTATTTACAATAAAACTATTTTTTTTTTTTAACGAACACTAACAAAGTAGCAAAAAAGGGGTTTTCTTAGTTTGATATGTTTAAAAAAAAAAAAAAAATAGTGCGCATTTTTCTTTTTTTCAATTCTACCTAAAACACACTGACATTAGTTAAGAAAAGACAAATTCTGTCCCAAAAAAATGCTGACCCTGACCTTTGATCCTGACCTTGACCTTTGACCCTGATCTTGACCTAAATACTGACCCTGGCACTGATCTAGATCAAACCTTAATGCCAGCAATCAGTGCCCACAATTGCCAGCAATCAGTGACCATTAGTGATGCCAGTCAGTGCTGGCTATCACTGCTGCCCATCAATGCCACCCATTAATGCCCATCAGTGCCCATCAGTGCCACCTACCCGTGCCACCTATTTGTGCCCCCCAGTGCCGCCTATCAGTGCCCACCAGTGGCACCCATCAGTGCCGCCTATCAGTGCTCATTGGTGCCACATATCAGTGCCACCTATCAGTGCCCATAAGTGTGGCATATTCGTGCCTCCTCATCAGTGCCTATCAGTGAAGGAGAAAAATTACTTATTTACAAAATTTACTGACAGAAACTAAGAAAAACTTTTTTTTTTCAAAATTTTCGGTCTTTTTTTTCTTTTAGGAAAAAATTTAAAAAGCAAGACGTGATTAAATACCACCAAAAGAAAGCTCTATTTGTGTGAAGAAAATGATAAAAAATTCCACATAGTTACAGTGTAGCATTAACAGCGCAATTTGTCATTTAAAGTGTGACAGCGCTGAAACCTGAAAAATGGCCTGGGCAGGAAGGGGGTATAAGTGCCCTGTGTTGAGGTGGTTAATGGCATCCCAGTCTTAGTCCGTAGGGTTCAATATTGAGTTGGTCCCCCTTTGCAGCTATAACAGCTTCAACCCTTCTGGGAAGGCCATCCACAAGGTTTAGGAGTGTGTCTATGGGAATGTTTGACCATTCTTCCAGAATCACATTTGTGAGGTCAGGTACTGATGTTGGACGAGAAGGCCTGGCTCGCAGTCTCCGCTCTAATTCATCCCAAAGGTGTTCTATCGGGTTTAGGTCAGGCCAGTCAAGTTCCTCCACCCCAAACTCACTCATTCATGTCTTTATGGACCTTGCTTTGTACACTGGTCCAAATCATTAGGTGGAGGGGGATTATGGTGTGGGGGTTGTTTTTCAGGGGTTGGGCTTGACCCCTTAGTTCCAGTGAAGGGAACTCTTAAGGTGTCGGCATACCAAGACATTTTGGACAATTTCATGCTCCCAACTTTGTGGGAACACATTGGGGATGGCCCCTTCCTGTTCCAACATGACTGCGCACCGGTGCACAAAGCAAGGTCCATAAAGACATGGATGAGTGAATTTGGGGTGGAGGAACTTGACTGACCTGCACAGAGTCCTGACCTCAACCCTCAACTGGACAAACAGATTGCCTGAACCCCCCTAGTAGAGACACAGACAGACAAAGCACTGAAGTTGTTCAAGTCAGTTCTCAAAGCAATTCAGAGAGCTCCCATTTCCAGGACTATTTTAACAGCCCAGTTCACCCTGTCTCCTCCTCCTAGCAGTGGTTCAGCAGCTCAGCTTCCCCTTCTCTTACTTTTCTCTTCATTTTTCATAGAACTGTCTTGAACAACTTCAACAATTTTAAAAGCTTTTTTTTTTAAATAACAAACATGTTTATACCTACTTGCTCTGTGCAATGTGGTATTGTGCTTCCTATTGAGGTATACCTGCAGGCTCGATCCTAAGCCTTGCTGACTGTGTCTATAGACACAGACAGCGAGGCTCAGCCATGCCCCCCCCCCCCCACACTATCTCCTCACAGGCAGTGACAGCAGCAGGAGCCAATGGCTTCTGCTGCTGCTTTGATCTCCAGTGAAGAGAGAGAGATGAGAGAGCCTCTGCTCTTGTGGATTGAGATTGGGCTCAGGTAAGTATTTAGGAGGGATAGAGGAGCAAACATGAAAGGTTTTTTACTTTAAGAACCTTAAACCTTTACAACCACTTTCAGCTCTTCAGTTGCCTGTGCCACTACTAGGCAGATTCACACTATCTATTTGACATTATGACCATTGTCACCAAGCCTGAAAGTGAGGAGAAATCCCAAATTGTGAAGATGATCTACGGGCAGGGGCGGACTGACCATTCGGGCACTCGGGCACTGCCCGAGGGCCCCATGCCACTAAGGGGCCCCATCAGGGTTTCCAGCCTCAATAAAACCAGGGACAGTATGTAAAAATCAGTGTTTTTTTTTTTCAAATCCCAAGATTATAGTTGCCCCTCCTCTCCAGTACCTTTTCAGTGTGTGTATGTGTATTCTGTGTGTGTATACTGTGTGTGTATATTGTGTGTCTATGTATGTATACTGTGTGTGTGTGTGTATACTGTGTGGCCCCATAATCTATTGCCTGGGAGCCCCATAATCTCCTATTGCCCGGGGGCCCCATGAGTTGTCAGTCTGCCCCTGTCTACGGGAGAAGAGACGAGGATGCTTAGCTACTGAGTCACTGCTGGGTGGGAAGGGGGCACGGTGAGACAAGATACTTGAAGAATTAAATACACTACACTAGATTAAATGCATTACTTCAGTGCTTCTGTTGTGAACAGAAGCGGGATTCCGGCCAGGAAAAAAAACAAACCACTTTAAGGCTCGATTCACACCTATGCATGTTGCATTTGAGCGTTTTTGGAGGTTTTTTTTTCATGCTTGCCACGTTTTTGAGCCGCGTTTTTGCCGCGATTTTGCCGCGATTTTGCCGCGATTTTTTTTTTACAGTCTTAAAAAAAAAAAAAAAATTTAAAAAAAAAATAAAAAAAAGGCAAAAACGCATCAAAAACGCACCAAAAACGCATCAAAAACGCTGCAAAAACGGTGCACTTGCGTTTTTGATGCTTGTCCATTGAAATCCATTACATGCAAAACGCTGCATTTTGCATGAAAAAAAGTCCCCGACCCTTTCCAAAAATGCAGAGAAACAAAAAGGCATTGATGTGAACATGTTCCATAGGAACCCATGTTAAAAAATTCCCGTGCATTTCTGCAAAATGCAAAAGGCATCAAAAAACGCGCTAGTGTGAATCGAGCCTAAGGGTCGATTCACACCTATGCATGTTGCTTTTGAGCTTTTTTGGAGGTTTTTTTTTCTTGCTTGCCACGTTTTTGAGCCGCGTTTTTGCCGCGTTTTTGCCGCGATTTGCGTTTTGCGTTTTTTTTTTTTTTTACAGTTTTTTTTACAGTCAAAAAGAAAATGTAAAAAAAATTAAAAAAAAAAAAAAAAACGGCAAAAACGCACCAAAAACGCATCAAAAACGCAGCAAATACGGTGCACTTGCGTTTTTGATGCTTGTCCATTGAAATCCATTACATGCAAAACGCTGCATTTTGCATGAAAAAAAGTCCCCGACTCTTTCCAAAAACGCAGAGATACAAAAAAGCATTGATGTGAACATGTTCCATAGGAACCCATGTTAAAAAATTCCCGTGCATTTCTGCAAAATGCAAAATGCATCAAAAAACGCGCTAGTGTGAATGGAGCCTTAGACCAGCCTCGTTTTGGATTTTAGGTGTTTACAAGTTTAAAACAGGTTTTTTTGCTAGAAAATTACTTAGAACCCCCAAACATTATATATTGTTTTTTTTCTAACACCCTAGAGAATAAAATCGCGGTCATTGCAATACTTTTTTTGCACCGTATTTGCGCAGCGGTCTTCTAAGCGCACTTTTTTTGGGAAAAATTCACTTTTTTGATTAAAAAAATAAGACAACAGTAAAGTTAGCCCAATTTTTTTTTTTATATTGGGAAATATAATGTTACGCCAAGTAAATTGATACCCATCATGTAACGCTTTAAAATTGCGCCCGCTCGTAGAATGGCGTCAAACTTTTACCCTTAAAAATCTTCATAGGCGACGTTTAAAAAATTCTACAGATTGCATGTTTTGCGTTACAGAGGAGGTCTAGGGCTAGAATTATTGCTCTCGCTCTACTGGTCGCGGCGATACCTCACATGTGTGGTTTGACCACCGTTTTCATATGCGGGCGCTACTCACGTATGCGTTGGCTTCTGCGCGCGAGCTCGGCGGGATGGGGCGCTTTAAAAATTTTTTTATTTTTTATTATTTATTTTACTTTATTTTATTTATTTTTTCACTGTTTTTAAAAAAAAAAAATTGAATCACTTTTATTCCTATTACAAGGAATGTAAACATCCCTTGTAATAGAAAAAAGCATGACAGGTCCTCTTAAATATGAGATCTGGGGTCAAAAAGTCCTCACATCTCATATTTAGACTAAAATGCAAAAAAAAAAAAAAAAAGTAGTTTAAAAAAATGACACAAGAAAAATTGTGCCTTTAAGAGAAGTGGACGGAGCTGATGTAATGGCGTCGCTGCGGCCGTCACATGGTATGGAGACGGGTGGGGGCCATCTTAGCCTCACTCATCTCCATACCGAGGAAGTGACAGGACCCGATCGCCTCCGCCGCTACCGACGGAGGGTGCGGGAGAGCGGCGGGAGGGGGGGTGGCACTAGGGTTGCCACATCATCCCTTTAATCCAGGACACACATTAATTACACAGGTTCTGTGGCTGATTAAGGTGGTAATTAAACTCACTTGGTGCCTTATCTGCATTAAATCAGCCTCAGAACCTGTGTAATTAATATGTGTCCTGGATTAAAGGGATGATGTGGCAACCCTAGGTGGCACCTTTCCCGCCGCCGATAACGGTGATCTCGCGGCGAACCCGCTGCAGAGACCACCATTATCGTGTACAGAACCGCCCACTGAAAAGATGGATACCTCGGTTGTGGCAGCAGCTGCTGCCGTTACCGAGATATCCATCTTTAAAAAAATGACGTACATATACAGTGGGCGGTCCGGAAGTGGTTAAAGTCAGCAGCTACAAACACTGTAGCTGCTGACTTTAAATAAGCACACTTACCTGTCCTGGGTGCCCGCAATGTTGGCCGTCCGAGGCCGACCCGTCCCTCGGCTCTCAGGTCCTGGCACCGCCATCCTAACTAAGGGAAACAGGCAGTGGAGCCTTACGGCTTCACTGCCCGTTTCCTACTACACATGTGCGAGTTGCGCAGAGCTTTGTGAATGGGACGCGATGTGTTGTGGGACACACACAGTTCCCATAACACACCGCGCCCCATTCCCCAGAAGACAACGCAGGGAGGAGAAGACTGAAGATCACCGCGGCATAGGAAGAGGCAGATTAGGAAGACTCCCTAGCAACAGCCATTTCACGTAAGTTAAAAATTTTCTTTTTTTTTTTTCCTCCATTTTTTAGTTTTTTTTTATGCAATTTTTTTTTTCAGGGTGGACCTCCACTTTAAAGTCAGTGGCAGCAGCTCCAGTAGGGCACAGGGGGTGCCGCCCCCCTAATATGTGCGCACGGCCCCTAATCTACATGCAGTGCACCGGACGCATGGGCTTTCAATGATTAGAGCCTGAGGCTCTAATTGGCTTAAAAAAGGGTGGGGGCTTGGGGTGCAGAGCAATGCGCCCTAAACCCATCCAGTTGTGTGGCAATAGCGAATTGATAGTCACTATCGTCTTCCTGCTTCTCCACCAGGCCAATCAGGACCCGATTGGCCGAGAGGATAAGCGACCGTATTGGCTGAAGGGGGGAAGCTGGAAGTTTTAGAAGCAGGGGGAAGCCACCGAGGAGGAGACGCAAGGGGGAAGCCGCCAAAGCTGCCCGCGACCTGGATGGGGTAAGTGCAGGGCTGGTGGGCGGACTGGGGGGGGGGGTGTGGTTTGCAGATGGTTTGCGGATCGGCCAAGCGACGGGGGGTGTTTGACTGACCTACTGACCAAACAGATGATGGGGGGGGGGGGGTGGTTTGTTTGCCGCCCCGTCCAAAAAATGGAGCACCGGCAGCCACTGCTTAGAGTGGTAGTAAAGGCCCTTTGTCTATGTTTAAGCCTATAATAAGGCTTACCTGTAGGTACTGTATACAGTCAGGTCCATAAATATTGGGACATCGACACAATTCTAATCTTTTTGGCTCTATGCACCATCCAAATACCTGTGCTGTTCCTTCAGAGCCCTGTGCCATAAACAGTGAGCCCCGGTTCACACAGGGGCGGCACGACTTGCAGGTCGCCTCACCAAGGCGACCTGCACACGACTTCCACGGCGACTTGCAAAACGACTTCTGTATAGAAGTCTATGCAAGTCGCCCCCAAAGTAGTACAGGAACCTTTTTTCAAGTCGGAGCGACTTGCGTCGCTCCTATTAGAACGGTTCCATAGTACAGAACGGGAGGCGACTTGTCAGGCAGCTAGGTCGCCTGACAAGTCGCCCCTGTGTGAACCGGCACTGACTCCCAGGCGGATGTGTGTGAGTGACGTCGTCACAATTCGGCCATTTAAAGGACTTGGAGCCCATAAACCTGGAAGGAAGAACAGGTGAAGATGGAACCCAAGTCAGGGGTGACAATGTGCTTAGTATGCGACGCATGCTAGCCCATTATAACATCGTCTGGCAGGGGGAAAGTTTTTTTACTTTTTTTATTCAAGTTTTACTACGGCTTTAAAGCCCGTGTACTGATTGTTAAGTGTATGTAAATACTTGAAATGTGTAGTCTGTCTACAGATTAACTGCAAGGCAACTGCCTCAGTGACTTTGCTAATGAACCGCCCCGTAGGAAGCACCCTCTTCACCAATTGAGCTTTTAGCAACTGAGTTGCCTTCCATGAACCTTCAAAAATAGTCTAGCACATCTTGGTCTGTTGCCTATAGCAACCAATCAGGATGCAGGGTTAAAAAAAAAACGAATCACCTTTTTTTTTGTGGGCTACAGAGACATGAGTACGATCAGGCACTTCAAAAAATGAGACCCAATCTGTATTATCTGCGATGTGCTTGTGGCATGTCGAAGTTTAATACATTTTGTTGACAGTAATAAGGAACGTCTTCTGTTTGTGTGTGCTTTGCAGGAGTATCTTCGTTCTGATTATTGATTGGCTATCAGCACACCGCATGTTTCCTTGTGAGTTGAGCAAAATTATTTGTCTATCGCTAATCAAGCTTTAAAAACGACCTGGTCAATACTCAAGATGAGTGGATGATTTTTCTTTTCTGCTTTGCTGCTTCGTCCATCTTATGCCCTGTACACACGATCGGACATTCCAACAACAAAATCCATCGCATTTTTTTCCGACGGATGTCGGCTCCAACTTGTCTTGCATACACACGGTCACACAAATCTTGTCGGAAATTACGCGGTGATGTACAACACGTACGATGAGCCGAGAAAAATGAAGTTCAATAGCCAGTGCGGCCCTTCTGCTTGATTCCGAGCATGCGTGGAACTTTGTGCGTCGGAATTGTGTACACAGGATCGGAATTTACGACAATGGATTTTTTTTTTCGGAAAATTTGAGATCCAGATCTCAAATTTTGTGTGACGGAAATTCCGATGGATAATGTCCGATGGAGCCCACACACGGTCGGAATTTCCGACAACAAGCCCCCATCGAACATTTTCCGTCGGAAAATCCGACCGTATGTACAGGGCAATAGGCATCAACTAAGGTGGGGTGGGCTAGAGGCCGATCCAATCCAAGATTAGAAGACGGGAAGGTTCCAGTAATCATTCCCTGCGCTTTAACCCAAATATTATCATTTTCATGCATTTTACTTTCTGCTTTATTACCCTGCTCAAGAACAGAGGTCACTGAAGACCTAGATATCCATACTTGTTTGGCAGTGTCAGTATGTTTTGGTGAATGTGACTATGACAAATTTTCCTACCAAAATAATTTCTACATTAATTTTTATAGTAACATTTTGGTAAACAGTGTTACTTAACCCTCCTGCTATTTTTTTCCATTAACCACTTCAGCCCCGGAAGATTTTACCCCCCTTCCCGACCAGAGCACTTTTTGCGATTCGGCACTGCGTCGCTTTAACTGACAATTGCGCGGCAACGTGGCACCCAAACAAAATTGACATCCTTTTTTCCCCACAAATAGAGCTTTCTTTTGGTGGTATTTGATTAATTTTGCGTTTTTTATTTTTTGCGCTATAAACAAAAAAAGAGCGTCAAAAAAAGCAATATATTTTACTTTTTGCTATAATAATAAATCCCCCAAAAACATATATAAAAAAAATTATTTTTTCCACAGTTTAGGCCGATATGTATTCTTCTACATATTTTTGGTAAAAAAAATGCAATAAGCGTATATTGATTAAATAAATAATATATATGTATATTGATTGGTTTGTGCAAGAGCATCTACAAAATAGGGGATAGTTTTATGGCATTTTTATTATTATTTTTTTTTTATAAGTAATGGCAGTGATCTGCGATTTTTATCATGACTGCGACATTTGGACAATTGTCATTTATACAGCGATCAGTGCTATAAAAATGCACTGATTACTGTGTAAATGACACTGGCAGGCAAGAGGTTAAACACTAGGGGGCGATCAAGGGGTTAAGTGTGTCCTAGGGAGTGATTCTAACTGTAGGGGGGGGGGGGGGGCTACCCAGGACATGACAGCGATCACTGCTCCCGATGATAGGGAGCAGTAGATCTCTTTCATGTCACTAGGCAGAGTGGGGGAAATGCCTTGTTTACATAGGCATCTACCCGTTCTACCTCTCCACACCGCAATCGCGGGCCGCTGGCGAACATCAAGTTTTCGGGACCCGTGAAAAGGCGGCAAACTTAAAGGGACGTACCTGTACGCCCATTTGCCTACCTGTGCCATTCTGCCGACGTATATATGTGTGTGCGGCGGTCGGCAAGCAGTTAAATTGGACATGTAGGCAGGTGCAGTCTTCTTTCTCCACTGCAGGTGGTGCTCAACCGCAGCCGCATAGCAGGGGAAGAGGAAGTCAAGAGGAACATGGTTCTTCTATGATTTCCAGGGTTACTGATTGGATGTTGCTGCCTCGTGTGACTCTAGCAGCCTTCTTGGGTCAGAAAGAGCCTATTTAAGGCCCTGGCTCCCAGATTTGGTGGGCATTCATGCGTGGGTAGTGTAGAGACAGGTCACCCATCTGTCAGAGACAGTATAGGTGGCTGGGAAAGGTTACAGATGAGAAGGGAAAGCTTAGAGCTAACAATCTCCTTGGACATCTTCCTGTTTGGGTACGAGATGGCCAGGCCGCATTCTGCTCCTCCAGTTCAGCTGATACCTGCTCCGCTACATGCTGTTGCCATTTATGAAGGTGCCAAGTTGGGCCTTCTTCCACCGGGTTTGTTGTGAGCTATTTTTGCCTTTACTACAATACAAGCTCTATGAATTGCACTTGGATTCTGTGTGAGGTATTGCCACCACAACATGCTGCACCCACCCACAGACAAATGGGCAAAATGTAAAAAAACAAAAAAAAACAAAATAAAAACACTTTTTTTAAGCTTTTATACAATAAATAATAATAATTAAATAAATGAAGTCATTAATTAATTAAACACTCTGTATTATACTGTGATAGCTGCAGCTTGTGGGCTTCAGCTGTCATTGTGCCTCTAGCTGTGCAAGGCTATGCATTGCATTATACAGTGGGGGAAATATTTATTTGATCCCCTGCAGATTTTATAAGTTTGACCACTTACAAAGAAATAAAGGGTCTATAATTTTTATCATAGGTGTATTTTAAATGCTAGAGACAGAATATCAACCACAAATCTAGAAAAAACACACGATACAAATGTTATGAATGGAGTTGCAAGTCTGTGAGTAAAATAAGTACAGTGGAACCTCGGATTATGAGCTAATCCGTTCCAGGAGTATGCTCGTAATCCAAAGTACTCGCATATCAAAGCGAGTTTTCCCATTAAACTCAATGTAAACGAAAATAATGCGTTCCACATTGACTTCAATGGGATGCAATACCGCATGTGGCCAGAGGCGGGGGGGGGGGGGGGGCGACGGAGAGCCTCGGAAACAGCCGAAAAGGCCCGAGGACACTTCGGCTGACCTCGGCAAACCTCGGAAAGACTTCCTACCTGAGATTTGCCAAGGTCAGCTGTGCTGTACTCGGGCCTTTGCATGCATTTCCGAACGTGACGTTCGGCTCTGCTCGGCTCCGGCGCCCCCCCCCACCTCAGGCCAAAAGCGGTACTGCACACCGCTTTGGCCTGAATCGTGCTCATTTTGTGAGACAACACTCGCAAACCGAGTTACAATTTTTAAAAGTACAGTGCTCGTATTGCGAAAAACGCTTGTTAACCGCGTTACTCGCAATCCGAGGTTCCACTGCATTGGATCCCCTACCAACCAACAATAATTCTGGCTCCCACAGACTGGCTACAGTATGTGCTCATGTGGTACACAGATTAGTCCTGTCAGCCCTGGTTCACATTGGTGCGATTTGGCATGCGGTTTGACATGATCCCCAAGCAAAACATGACTTAGTACTTGGTGAAGAAACCCTTGTTGGCAAGCACAGAGGTAAGATGTTTCTTGTAGTTGGTGACCAGCTTTGCACACATCTCAGGAGGGATTTTGGTCCACTCTTCTTTACAGATCTTCTCTAAATCCTTAAGGTTTCTTTGCTGTCGCTTGACAAGTCGAGTTAATGCCAAAGAGCTCAACCTTTGTCTCATCTGACCACAGCACTTTCTCCCAATCCTTCTCTGAATCATTTAGATTAGCGGTCCCCAACCTTTTTGGCACCAGGGACTGGCGTTGTGGACGAAAATTGTGCCATGGCCCGGGGGGGGTTTGGTAATGTGGTTTTTCATGGGCAATTTGTTGGGGAAATGGCTGGTGTTAGCGCTTCAATCATTACAACACCATTGATGATGTGGTGTCAGGATGATTGAAGTGCATTATTTCTATTATTCCATTGTAATATAAAATGAAATAGTTCAACTCACCATAATGCAGAATCTGCCACCACCAGATACAGCGTGTCAACTTGTCACGTCGCCTGCCAACAGATGTGGTTTGTAACTTGCCACATCGCCTGCCACCAGACTGCGTATTGTCACTTGCCACATTGCCACACTTGTTATGTGTATAAAAGAAGGGGGGCCTTGCAGGCTCTGCAGGATTTCAAGCCATGTGGCATATTGTGTTACCAATGGTTAGTTTGGTGACTGTGGTCCCAACTGCTTTGAGATCATTCACAAGCTCCTCCTGTGTAGTTCTGGGTTGATCCCTCACTTTTCTAATGATCGTCCTTACCCCACGAGGCGAAATCCTGCATGGAGCTCCAGACCGAGGGCGATTGGTGGTTATTTTGTATTTCTTCCATTTGCAAATAATTGCTCCAACAGTTGTCTCCTTCTCACCAAGCTTCTTGCTTATGGTCTTGTAGCCAATTTCAGCCTTGTGCAGGTCTACAATCTTCTCCCTGATGTCCTTTGACAGCTCTTTGGTCTTGCCCATGATAGTGAGGTTTGAATGAAAGAAAGATTTTGTGGACAGGTGTCTTTTATACACATAACGAGTTGGCATTAGGAGCACCTTCTTACATTAAGCCTAGGTTCTGATGTGGAAATATTGAAATTAATATTTATATCAAGGAGCTTCAAGGGAACCGTTGTGAGGACTTCCTAAATAAATTACCATGCCCCATTTTATATATATATATATTGTTATAGGAATGTGTGTACTTAATATATTTTTGGGTTTAATCATGAGAGGTGGGCCTAGTTACTGTTTTCTGTATCTCAAAAGACCAACGTCTTTTGTCTGTTGTCTGCATAGTGAATAAGTTACACTATTGTTGTTGGAGTGAGGAACAGACATTGTGTCTCCACCTGATCATAAATCCTTGAAATGCTAATTTAGGCTAAGATCAAAGTGGGCTGACACTTTTAAATCAAGAGTAATGCCGCGTACACACGAGCGGACTTTCTGGCATACTTGGTCCGGCAGACTTTCTGACGGACTTTGTCTGCCAGGTGCGCCGGACTTAAAAACGAACGGACTCGCCACACACGGTCTCTCCGTCTGGACTGCTCTCTGAGCACTCCAATGTGACTTATATAGGCGGAGACCCCGCCCCCTAATGCCGTCACAGTCCCTGGGCATGCTGGGACTGTGACGGCATAAGGGGGCGTGGTCAACATCACCTTTGACCACGCCCCCTTATCGGAGCGTTTAGAGAGCAGTCCAGACAGAGAGACCGTCGTGTCAACATCTGGAGAAGTGAAGAGGGAAGAAGACAAGAAGCCCAGAAGTCCGGACCTCTGCTGGCAAGAGAGCGGCATGAAGACAGCGGAGGAGCCAGCCGAAGAACTGGAACACCGGGAGAAGAGGCCAGAGAGAGCGGAGAAGAACCAACCAGACGCCGGGAGAAGAGGAACCGGAGGGACCCCCGAAGCCAGAAGAAGACCCCCGAAGCCGGAGGAAGACTCCCCCGGAGCTGTTTAATAAATTATATTAAAAACCTGTGTAGTGTTTTATTATTGACACTTTTCCCCTAGGTGAAAGGGTAGGGGTACCATGTACCCCATACTCATTCACATAGGGTGGGGGGCCGGGATCTGGGGGCCCTCTTATAGGGGGCTCCCGGATTCCGATAAGCCCCCCGCCCGCAGACCCCGACAACCAACGGCCAGGGTTGTCGGGAAGAGGCCCTTGTCCTCATCAACATGGGGACAAGGTGCTTAGGGGTGGGGGTTCGCAGGGCACCCCCCTCCCCCAAATCACCCACCCCCCATGTTGAGGGCATGCGGCCTGGTACGGTTCAGGAGGGGGGGCGCTCACTCGTACCCACCCCCTTTCCTGACCGGCCAGGCTGCGTGCTCGGATCGGGGTCTGGTATGGATTTTAGGGGGGACCCCACTCCGTTTTTTCGGCGTAGGGGCTTCCCTCTATAATCCATACCAGACCTAAGGGCCTGGGATGCCCCGCGCTCGCCGCAATAGGAAAATTTGTTTTTCCTATTGCAGCGAGCGCGAGATGCAATACCCTGCCCTTGCGTCGTATCTGGTCCGTCGGACGAGCATACAGACGAGCGGGCTTTCCGTCGGACCAGCACACAGACAAGCAGACTTTCCGTCAGAAACTGAGTCCGACGGAAAGATTTAAAACATGTTTTAAATCTAGGTCCGGCGGACTTTTGGGGAAAAAAAGTCCGCCGAAGCCTACACACGGTCGGATTGTCCGGCGCACTCTGGTCCGCCGGACCAAGTATGCTGGAAAGTCCGCTCGTGTGTACGCGGCAATAGACTTAAGGAAGGTAATCATGTTTAAGACAGAGAGGCACCGAAGAGAGTCTAATGCTTATGTGAGAAGCATATTGACCAACTAAACTTGAAATTACCGCCAATCAGAATTTGATGCAACTCTGAACCAATGACAAGTTTCCGGGTGGGGGTAGAACCTGGATTGGTGGTAGTAGGGGCAGAGGGGGTGGGTATAAAAGCAGTACAGAGAGCTACACACCGTCTCTTCCTCTCGGTGTATCCCCCCCCCCCCCCAGGCAAGCATGGTCACGTAGGGGCTGTCTATGTAATGTATCCGTATTATCTTATTTCTTTTTTCATTTCTCTAACTTTTTCTATCCTAGAATTTGCCTCAATATCTTGATAGCATGTGCATGTCAATTGTAACCATATCTCCTTTTTGCATTAATTATCTTTGTAGATTGGCAACACTGTATTTGTAACATCACTATGTTATATTTGGTAATATCCGATTCTAACCTTTCTTTTCTGTATAAATGAATTAGATCTTTGTATTTTAGCACCATTATCATTCCTTATTGATTTCATGGGTTATAGCTGCAACTGCAATGGTTGATTCATATATAGATAAAAGGTTTAAACACTTATATTATGTATCATTATGCTTATAAGTAAGGTAGGTAAAAATCTCCATAACAGTGCACACTGAGTGTGGGAATGAAATTCTGCGAGTTCGGCTGAACTCGCACGATTTCCTTCCCGCATGTCAGTCCCGATTTTGGGGACGATTTCAGAGACATCTGTGCTGGTTTCTACACAGATGTCAATGGAAATCGCACCCCAAAATCGCCAAAAGTTGTACAGAAGCTACTTTTGGAAATTGGTGCGGCGCCGCAAATGCATCGTCGCACCAATTAGAATGGTGCCATTGCCGGCAATTGCCACCGATTTGGCATGCGATTTGACATGTCACCAATGTGAACCAGGGCTGACAGGACTAATCTGTGTACCACAAGAGCAAATACTGTAGCCAGTCTGTGGGAGCCAGAATTATTGTTGGTTGGTAGGGGATCAAATACTTATTTTACTCACTGAACTGCAACTCAATTAATAACATTTATATCATGTGTTTTTTTCTGGATTTTTGGTTGATATTCTGTCTCTATCATTTAAAATACATCTATGATAAAAATGATAGACCCTTCATTTCTTTGTAAGTGGGCAAACTTACAAAATCTGCAGGAGATCAAATAATTATTTTCTCCACTGTAAGCTGATCATTATTTCTGGCAGTGAACCTGCAAAGTTTTCAGCCAAAGTTTACCATTCCCAAACTATCCAAATCCTGAGGATCATCCATGGAAGAGGCGAACCGGAGCCTCATCCCTGCTGGTCACCCATCCCATCGGCAAGCCGCAGCGGTCACCAAACTTCTGTACAGAAAACTTCTGGGGAACATTGGTTTCCAGCATGTAAAAAAAACATAGTTACATAGTTAGTCAGGTTGAAAAAAAGACACAAGTCCATCTAGTTCCACCAAAATAAATAAATAAATCATACAATCTTATATACACAATCCTTCACCCACAGTTGATCCAGAGGAAGGCGAAAAACCCCAGCAAAACATGATCCAATTTACTCCAGCAGGGGAAAAAAATCCCTTCCTGATCCCCCGAGAGGCAATCGGATTTTCCCAGGATCAACTTTACCTATAAATGTCAGTACCCAGTTATATTATGTACATTTAGGAAAGAATCCAGGACTTTGTTAAAGAAATCTACTGAGCTGACCAGAACCACCTCTGGAGGGAGTCTATTCCACATTTTCACAGCTCTTACTGTGAAGAAACCTTTTTGTATTTGGAGATGGCAGAATTGGTAGCCTAGTCCCCAACTAGGCTGCCACAGGAACATGGGGCAATTGGACTATCACGGTACATGGTGGAGATGTATGTTCACTAGTAGTCCAATGAGCAAGCATATGGGGAAAGGGGCAGTGACAACGACTGGCTAATGATAGGCCCTGGAAAATTTGCACAAAGTATATAGCTCAGTAAACGGGCTCTGTGCTATACACATTTAGGCAATTGCCATCTGCTGAACAAGGTTATGCCATTAACATTCTTCTTAGTTAAAGGCAACATCTGTTTTTGCAGCAAATCCATCAAGGATTTAGAGGTAGTAATGACCTACTAGAGGATTGGAGGTTGTTTGTGTAATTCCAGTAATGTATCCCTCATTATCTGTAGATAACAAAAATGAAAGCTCACAGGACATAAAGCAAGTAATTACACCCATGTATATCATTGACCAATGGAGTTCTCCATTCAAGCATTTGATGATACCTCTATCGTTTTCTATTCAGCCTTGGATCTAAGGGGGGATTCTTCAACTTAGCTAATACATGCTCACAGAATACGTTCTTCTCTGTCAGTCCCGAGAACAAATCTAAACTCTGATTCCTTCTATAATCTACCTTCCTTCTGGTTCCTTCTACAACTTCCTTTTAGTTTTATTTTCTCACCAACAAAGTCATAGTTTCTACTACATTTGCTGTACAACAGTACTCCTCCCTGCCCCCTCCTCCATCCCACAAAAAAAATATATGTATATATATATATATATATATATATATATATATATATATAAATATTTGCCATCCTTCACAAGTCACTACACACTTTTGGCAACAAGCTTCTGAAAACTGTCTGCAAAGGCCTCTTTAAGACTTGACTGCCAAACCGCTGTCATAAATTTTCGGGTTGGCCGCCATGTCTGCGATCAACATTGTCCTGACCTTGGACTTTTGCATCAACTCTTTTTGGGTCACGGGAAGACGGTGAAGGCCATTCCATCGATTGCCGCTTGGATTCCAGATCAAACTGGTAGCACCAGGTCTCATCCCCTGTGACGATGGTTGGCAGAAAGGATGGACCCTGGTCACACATGGTAATGAAACCTCCGGAGGTTTCCACCCGTTTCGCTTTCTGTTCGTCTGTCAGCTTGTGCGGCACAAACCGGGAACAGATCTTCCGCTTACCCAAATCTTTGCGGACGATGCTTCGCACCGTGTCCTTGCTAATGCCCAATTCCTCTGCCATCAATCGTAGAGTCAGTCTCCGATCTCGTGTCAGCATTTGTCGCACTCGCTCGATCATATCTGGGGGTTCTGATTGTAAACGGCCGACGCAAACATGGCTCATTCTCAGTCATTTCCTTCCCGTTGCGAAAGCGTTTGAACCAGTCATAAACACATTTTCTTCTTACGACTTCCGTCCCGTACACTTGCACAAACACTTCATGTGTCTCCGTTTTCCCCAAGTTGTAGCAGAACTTGATGTTCACTCGTTGCTTCATTGAACTGTGACTCTACCTCTCACACTGACTATGTTCAACTGCCCGCAGCGGGTTCACTCTAATTGTCACATGTACTCCATGCTAGGTGGAGCTTCTCAATGTGTCTCTGGATAGGCATGTGCACGTGCGCGCACCTGGCCCATGTTGCTGTTGAAATATCAGACCATATACCAGACCTCGTATATACTATAAATATTTTTTTTAATAAATTATTAGTATTCTGGCTACTCCAAAGTTTTCATAGTCTCTTTCTCGTTCTCTCTCGTTCTCTCGTTCCCTCTCTCTTTCTCTTCCTGTCTTGGAGCACTTCAGTGTCCTAGCATTCTAAGCCCAGGCCAGCATGATGATCTCCTAGGACAGTGAACGTGAACTTTGGCACCCCAGATGTTTTGGAACTACATTTCCCATGATGCTCAACTACATTGCAAAGTGCCTGAGCATCATTGGAAATGTAGTTCCAAAAACATCTGGGGTGCCAAGGTTCGCCATCACTGTTCTAAGAGGTGGGTCCAAGGTACCCTGGACTCAGGAAGTTGGCTAAATGGCAATGGCATACTCATAAGACAGCTAGTAGCTGAAAGGAATTACTGTGAGGGATAGCTCTGGATTAAAGGTGAGTATTGCAGCACAAGCTACTATTATTTTTTTTTTTTTTTTATATACTTTTTACAGGGCCTAAAACCAGGGCCAGATTAAGAGCATCATGGGCCTGGTGCTGAGGATCTCGGTGGGCCTTTTTATGGAAACAAAATGAAAATGCAAACAATTTTTCGCTAAAACAAATTAAATATACTCTCACCAGTAATACCAGCCGTGCAGCCTCTGAGCAGCAGCAACACCACCAATACCACCTGCTATGCAGTCTCTCACCAGCAGCAACATAGGGAGACCACATTTCCAAACTGTCATTTAGGGACAACCCCCTCTTCCCAAAAAAAGATGAGGGTGGAGGATGTAGTCTCGGGGTTGGCAGGGAAATCGGCAGTGGAGGTGATTTGTCAGGAAAATGGCTGGTGTTAGTACTTAAAATCAATCATCCTGACACCATGCTTGATATGGTGTCAGGATGATCAAACTCCATTATTTCAGTTACTACATTGTAATATATAGTGAAATAGTTCAACTCACCATCATGCAGAATCAGTGGGAACCTGAGCTTGTCACTTGCCACCAGATGCAGCTTGTCACTTGCCACCCATAGCCTGCCACCAGATGTAGAGTATCACTTTCCACAGTTGCCTGCTGCTAGATGCAGCATGTCACTTGCCACCAGCAGCCTGCCACCAGATACAGTGTACCACTTGCAACCAGATACAGTGTGCCACTTGCTACCCACAGCCTGCCACAGATACAGTGTGCCACTTGCTACCCACAGCCTGCCACAGATACAGTGTGCCACTTGCTACCCACAGCCTGCCACAGATACAGTGTGCCACTTGCTACCCACAGCCTGCCACAGATACAGTGTGCTACTTGCCACTAGCAGCCTGCCACCAGATACAGCGTGCCACTTGCCACCACCAGCCTGCCACCAGATACAGTGTGCCACTTGCCACTAGCAGCCAGCCACCAGATACAGTGGGCCACTTGCCACCAGCAGCATGCCACCAGATACAGTGGGCCACTTGCCACCAGCAGCCTTTCACCAGATACAGTGCGCCACTTGCCAACCACAGCCTGTCACCAGATACAGTGTGCCGCTTGCTACCAACAGCCTGCCACCAGATACAGTGTGCCACTTGCCACCAGCAGCCTGCCACCAGATACAGTGTGTCACTTGCCACCAGCAGCCTGTCACCAGATACATTGTGCCACTTGCCACCAGATACAGTGTGCCACTTGCCACCAGCAGCCTGCCACCAGATACAGTGTGTCACTTGCTACCAGCAGCCTGCCAGATAGTGTGCCACTTGCCACCAGCACCCTGCCACCAGATACAGTGTGCCACTTGCCACCAGCAGCCTGCCACCAGCTACAGTGTCACTTGCCACCAGCAGCCTTCCACCAGATACAGTGTGCCACTTGCCACCAGCAGCCTGCCACCAGATACAGTGTGCCACTTGCCACCAGAAGCCTGCCACCAGATACAGTGTGCCACTTGCCACCAGCAGCCTGCCACCAGATACAGTGTGCCACTTGGCACTAGCAGCCTGCCACCAGATACAGTGTGCCACTTGGCACCTGCAGCCTGCCACCAGATACAGTGTGCCACTTGCCACCAGCAGCTTGCCACCAGATAGTGTGCCACTTGCCACCAGATACAGTGTGCCACTTGCCACCAGCAGCCTTTCACCAGATACAGTATGCCACTTGGCACTAGCAGCCTGCCACCAGATACAGTGTGCCACTTGGCACCTGCAGTCTGCCACCAGATACAGTGTGCCACTTGCTACCAGCAGCCTGCCACCAGATACAGTGTGCCACTTGCCACCAGCACCCTGCCACCAGATACAGTGTGCCACTTGCCACCAGCAGCCTTCCATCAGATACAGTGTGCCACTTGCCAACCACAGCCTGCCACCAGATACAGTGTGCCACTTGCCACCAGCAGCCTTCCATCAGATACAGTGTGCCACTTGCCAACCACAGCCTGCCACCAGATACAGTGTGCCACTTGCCACCAGCAGCCTGCCACCAGATACAGTGTCACTTGCCACCAGCAGCCTTCCACCAGATACAGTGTGCCACTTGCCACCAGCAGCCTGCCACCAGATACAGTGTGCCACTTGCCACTAGCAGCCTGCCACCAGATACAGTGTGCCACTTGCCACTAGCAGCCTGCCACCAGATACAGTATGCCACTTGCCACTAGCAGCCTGCCACCAGTTACAGTGTGCCATTTGCCACTAGCAGCCTGCCACCAGATACAGTGTGCCACTTGTCACCTGCAGCCTGCCACCAGATACAGTGTGCCACTTGCTACCAGCAGCTTGCCACCAGATAGTGTGCCACTTGCCACCAGATACAGTGTGCCACTTGCCACCAGCAGCCTTTCACCAGATACAGTGTGCCACTTGCTACCAGCAGCCTGCCACCAGATACAGTGTGCCACTTGCCACCAGATACAGTGTGCCACTTGCCACCAGCACCCTGCCACCAGATACAGTGTGCCACTTGCCAACCACAGCCTGCCACCAGATACAGTGTGCCACTTGCCACCAGATACAGTGTCACTTGCCACCAGCAGCCTTCCACCAGATACAGTGTGCCACTTGCCACCAGCAGCCTGCCACCAGATACAGTGTACCGCTTGCCACTAGCAGCCTGCCACCAGATACAATGTGCCACTTGCCAATAGCAGCCTGCCACCAGATACAGTATGCCACTTGCCACTAGCAGCCTGCCACCAGTTACAGTGTGCCATTTGCCACTAGCAGCCTGCCACCAGATACAGTGTGCCACTTGTCACCTGCAGCCTGCCACCAGATACAGTGTGCCACTTGCTACCAGCAGCTTGCCACCAGATAGTGTGCCACTTGCCACCAGATACAGTGTGCCACTTGCCACCAGCAGCCTTTCACCAGATACAGTGTGCCACTTGCTACCAGCAGCCTGCCACCAGATACAGTGTGCCACTTGCCACCAGATACAGTGTGCCACTTGCCACCAGCACCCTGCCACCAGATACAGTGTGCCACTTGCCACTAGCAGCCTGCCACCAGATACAGTGTGCCACTTGCCATTAGCAGCCTGCCACCAGTTACAGTGTGCCATTTTCCACTAGCAGCCTGCCACCAGATACAGTGTGCCACTTGCCACCAGCAGCCTTTCACCAGATACAGCGTGTCACTTGCCACCAGCAGCCTGCCACTAGCAACGTGCCACCACATACAGTGTGCAACTTGCCATCAGATGCAATGTGCCACTTGCCACCAGCAGCCTGACCCCAGATACAGCGTGTCACTTGCCACCAGCAGCCTGCCACTCCCTCCAGGACTCTTCCAGGATGGAAAGAAGGGACAGGGCCTGCATAGTCAAACAAATCCCTGGAGCCCCCACACCTCCTCATTTGGGATGGTATGTGTCACGGAACGTCCCACGCTCCGCTTGAGTGCTTCCGTCATATACCACTTCCTAAGTTCTGGAACACGAGTCCAATAGATCTGGCCATAGGAACCCCAAGAACTAGACAACACCAGTCTTGGAGTACATCAGAACTACTCTTTATTTGAGATCTCACACACATTTATACACCAGGATGACTCAAAGCTAACCTAATTAACATGAGCTCCAATAGCAGTCGTCCCGTCTCCTACATTGTATGGAGGACAATGTCATTAGCTCATTCAATTAACATAAACACAGGTTGACACCAGCATCTCCTCACATGATGTGTCCCAACAGAATGAATCAGTCTTATCAGCAGGGGGCTGCTGGAGGAACCCCCCCCCTCCCTCTTCAGGGACACAGATCCACAGCAAGGAGTCCCCATACAATATATACATGACTGAGTCCGATTAATACAGTTCAGACTGGATTTCTCATTCACCTCAAATGCTAGGGCCCATAATCGGTGGTCAACAGGCCCGCACACAGTCCTCTCCAACAGCCTCTGCTCCGGCCAGGTCCGTGACATTTCTCCCCTTTCGGCAGAAGACTAACACAGGAGGAGACCCCAGACGGGTTGACTCCGAAGTTAGTCAGTAGTTCCAGTCCTCTACTGCCTGTACCCACACAGTACCCCAAACAAATTATTCCAAACAGTGTATTACTCACCCAGCCAACCTCTGCCTCTCTCAGAGAACATATCTGCCACTGGGGAGAGGCCCGGACTGGCCCTTCTCCCTGGAATCCTTTCTGCCGCTGGAGAGAAGACAGGGGGACTGGACTCACTCCATTCTGGTGTTGGGGATCTGGGCCGACTGCCCAGCATCCCTGGGGTATACAGGTGGGGACTGAAGCCCCATCAACCGACACCAGATCAAGCTGCAGTTGTGAGGTGATGACTGCATTCTCTCCTTGGACCCTGATCTGCAGCTCGCGATAGACTGCCACCTCCTCACCTTGGGCCTCCACAATTGCTGCAGGTGTGGGGCAGAGGTCTTGGACCCTCTGTCCGGTTGCCAGCACTTCTGCTGGGGGTTTGCCAGGTGGTTCCTCCTCTACAGAAACGTCTATTAAATCCCCAGTCTCTGGAATTGGTAAAAGTATGGGACAGAGGTCTTGGACCCTCTGTTCAGTTACCAGATCTTCAGCTGGAGAAGTTTGTTTTAACTCCATAGATGCTGCTGGCAGAAAATCACATGTCCCTGTCAGTGTTGTGGGAGAAAGGCCGACTACCTCTTCTCTCAGGAAGGCCAAAGCCACTGGTGGTGCTGGGCAGAACACAGTGAACTTTGGCCCTGATAGCAGCTCTTCTGCTGGAGGCTCATCAGGTTGTTCTTCCTCAGCAGAAAAGTCTATCAAGTCCCCTGTCTCTGCAACTGATGTCCAGGGATAGAGGTTCACCATCTCCTGTCCATGGAACCCAGAAGATGCTATCATTTCTGGGCAGAGGTTAGCAGAGCTCTGCCCTGTTGTCAGCACTTCAGCTTTGGTGATGGCAATCTCCGGATTTTCCACTGCCGATTCTCTGGCATGCTGCTGAACGTGTTCTAGCAGTTTCCTGTATGCCCTTTCCAGATGCTGTTCCTTCCTTAGCAAATGGTCCAGATCAGGTTTGAGCTCTGAGACCCCTGCAAGACTGAGCATAGACTCTCTATAGTCTCTCAGGTCCTCAAGGTCAGGTTCCCCTTCATCGCCAAACATAAAAAGATCTGTAAGGCTCTCCCACAGCAATCCAGGGCCGCCAAAGTCATATCCCTCCGGAGAGCATTCTGTTGTCTCCCCTAAATATCCCTCCTCTGCGTGCCATTGCAGAGCCCGATAACGATTGTCCAGCTCTATCTCCTGCTGGACCAGCCTGTCCAACTCAGTCACCCATTGCTCCTGGGGCCGCTCTCCCAGGAATGCCATCGTTGGTCACTGGCCCGTTGCTCTTGGGTTGGAAAGCACTTGCCCTGTTTTATACCAGCGAGCTGAAGGGCTGCAATCCAGAGCTCCACCCGAATTTGCTGACTAAGCTCCAGGTATTCATCCTCAGACACAGTCCTGGTGTACGTTGAAAGGATGATCCGCAGCAGCCCCGGGAATTCTGATGCCAGGTCCATATCTCCGCTGGGGTGACTGAAGTCTGCTATGCTGATCTTGGATCCAGTTGGAGGTTTGGATGTCCCAGACTTCAGGAAGCTATCCCACCGCTGCCACCAATGTCACGGAACGTCCCACACTCCGCTTGAGTGCTTCCGTCATATACCACTTCCTAAGTTCTGGAACACGAGTCCAATAGATCTGGCCATAGGAACCCCAAGAACTAGACAACACCAGTCTTGGAGTACATCAGAACTACTCTTTATTTGAGATCTCACACACATTTATACACCAGGATGACTCAAAGCTAACCTAATTAACATGAGCTCCAATAGCAGTCGTCCCGTCTCCTACATTGTATGGAGGACAATGTCATTAGCTCATTCAATTAACATAAACACAGGTTGACACCAGCATCTCCTCACATGATGTGTCCCAACAGAATGAATCAGTCTTATCAGCAGGGGGCTGCTGGAGGAACCCCCCCCTCCCTCTTCAGGGACACAGATCCACAGGCCCGCACACAGTCCTCTCCAACAGCCTCTGCTCCGGCCAGGTCCGTGACAGTATGGTTGTGTGTAAAATGAATGCCAGCAGTATTGATCAGACCAAGTTCTATAGAGGGGGGTGTGTACAGCCTTTGGGCTCACACTGGTGTGCTGCAGTTTGGGCGCACTGCTTGTGTATCTGCAGTTTTAGCTGCAGACCTATTGCTTTATATCAGGTTGCATATTTTTGCTGCATTTTTTGACAGTGCGCCAAAGATAAGATGCAGCACGCTGGAATTTTGGTGCGCTTTCAGAAAAAACAGGCAACCTAATAGAAATCAATAGGACTGTGGGTAAAACGCAGGAAAACTGCGGATACACCAGCAATGGGCCAAAACACAGCAAATGAGTGTGAACCCACCTAAAAGCACAAGGAGCCAAGTCTACATATTGACTGCAGTTTTAAGAGCCATTGCTGAAGATAAAGGTAAAAGAGGGGAGAGAAGGGAGATAAGAGTCCAGTCACTGAGCTCACACTTGGATGGTTGGAAGCTCATCACTCACATATGTGTTCACCTTCTATCTGCTGGCTGCTCTGTTCATAATTTCCCAGCCCACACGGCTCCTTCACTGCACACAGAGAGAGGAGAGAGGGGAGGGGGAAGGCAGAGCCATTTGTGTAGGGGGGGAACTGTGCACTGTGACACTGTAATAAACACAGTGAGCCAACACAGATGCAGCCAGACACCCCTACATTTACACACAGCTTCTCCTGTCCCATAGAAGTTTATCGACAGGAGAAACCGGGCTTATAATGCTGGCTGGGAGGGCCGATTTTAAGGCAGGGGCCTGGAGCTGCAGCTCCATCAGCCCCTATGTTAATCCGGCCCTGCCTAAAACATTTAGTTTATTTTCCCTAGCGTTCTGTTTTAAGACCAAATTATGCTATTTACATTGTTTTGCTCACAATAGTTGAAGCCAATGCAATCGACGATTAATGAACAGCTAATAAAGAAAGCAGAACGAAAGCAGATGGGAAACAGGTTGACACCTGTTGCGCTTAGACAGGTAAAAAGAAAATATTCTCATAAACCCGGATTTGGCCTAAATGGCACAGATTCATCCAAGGGGGATATTTGCAAACATCTGTCAGCTCACAACAAAAGAGTTCATGCGGTTCTCATTTCCTGGTGAGTTTTAGAAAGCCTATTCATTTTGGTAATACTGAGATCATATCAAAGGGCTGTTAAGAATTGGACTTGTTTTTGGACCAATAACTATTATGCCAACATCCCTAGAATGTAGTATCTATTTTAACCACTTTAGCTACGGAAGATTTACCCCAATCTCACCCCCCCCCCCCCCCCCCCCGGCCAGGCCATTTTTTTGCGATACGGCACTGCGTTACTTTAACTGACAACGCTGTACCCAAATAAAATTGATGTCCTTTTTTCCCCACAAATAGAGCTTTCCTTTGGTGGTATTTGATCACCTCTGCGTTTTTTATTTTTTGCGCTATAAACAAACAAATAAAAAAATGACAATTTTGAAAAAAATACAATATTTTTCACTTTCTGCTATAAAACATTTCCATGGGAAACAGATAATTCTTGAGACGCCAGGACGAATATCAATGTAACCACTATATACTGCATAAGTCACACTAGTCAACACCATCACACACAGTAAACATATCTCTCCTATTTAAGGATGAGCCAAACACACTCCCCCACCCCCCCGGTTCGGTTCGCACCAGAACTTGCGAACAGGCAAAAAATTTGGACAAACACGCGAAAACCGTTAAAGTCTATGGGACATGAACATGAAAGTGCTAATTTTAAAAGCTTATATGCAAGTTATTGTCATAAAAAGTGTTTGGGGACCTGGGTCCTGCCCCAGGGGACATGTATTAATGCAAAAAAAAGTTTTAAAGGGGGGCGGAGCTTGCCGCGGAAGAAGATGGACGCTCAATAGAGGAGCTCCTCAGTGCTTGGGAACACACCGGCTCACATCGTCTGTTCCATTGACCCAAACCCACATATAACTACCTACGGACCGGCAGCACATCTCCGGGAACCGATCGATCATGCCGCGGCGCAACAAGGAGAACCGGAGGCCGCAAAAACTGACTGAATACTACCCGCTCGGGCCTAAGCAAGATGGCGGCGGCCGGACAGCGGCGCGAGGTATGTCTAGTACCCCACTGTATGAAGCAGGCAAGGGCAATCCACAAAAAAGGAATGCACCACAAAGGAGTATACACTCCCCTATACATACCCCTAACTCAGGCAGCCCGGAAAAAGCAAGGGTGAGGCTGGATGCCTCGGATTCTAGCCGGGACTTGACACCAGGCCTAGATTCAGGAGAAGATACAAGAGATCTCCCTGACTCAATTGATCTCTTTCCCACCACTAATCAGCCTGTACTAGACACCACACTAAAGGATATGCTAGTTTCACTCCGGAGTTCACTGCACGCTGATATGCTATCCTGTGTTCACAGATTTGGTGTGGAACTTAAAGAAACAGTATCCAGAGTAGATCATATTGAGCACAAAATGGGCGAGTTCGCCACCACTATTAATGATCTAGTGGATGCAAATGATAACAATGCCAATGAAGTGGATGCCCTCAAAGCAAAGCTAGCAGATATTGAGGACCGCTCTAGGAGAAACAATTTTAAAATAAGGGGGATCCCTGAGTCAGTTCTGCAGTCAGATCTGCGTACCTATACAGCCCATCTATTACAGGCTATACTACCAGATTTAACAGAATTGGACATTACCATAGACAGGATCCACCGCCTGCCCAAACCATCACATCTGCCGGATAACATACCAAGAGATGTTATACTACGGTTACATTTCTACCAAACAAAAGAACGACTGATGGCGGCTTCCCGCAACAAAGATCTTTTTCCAACACAATACAAAGATCTGCAATTTTTTGCTGACCTATCACAATTCACCCTGCAGAAACGTAGGAACCTTAACACAATATCTAAAGCATTAAGGAATCACAAGATCGCATACAAATGGGGGTTTCCTACTAAATTAATCATCACCAAAGATGGAAGGGAGCATGTTGTTGACACTCTTAACAAGGGAATGCAGCTCCTCCAAAGATGGCAGATCATAGCAGAGGATTCACCAAAAACCCAAGCTTCCCGTAGTCCTGAGCAAATCACAGACAACTGGAACCTGGTTACCTCCAAAAACTCCCGCAAGCACACATGAGTTGACGGAGGTCAACGAAAACCATATTCTACTGCTTCCCAAGTAGAAGGAAAAAAACGCTAAGCTGAACTGTTTCGCTGTTTACCCCCTACTTGCAATCTAAGTGACTACATGTCACACTCAGGTCACACAGACCTACTCAGAGTTGGGTTTATAACCCCTATATGTTTTCTTTTTTTCATCTTTTTCTACACTGTTTTTTTTTGTTTTAATCATTATATATGTCCGCAGCCGCAACTACCACTAAAAAATCCACCCCATAAAATGAATCTTCAGGAACCCCAAAGAAGCCAGGACTCATCCCTCCATCGCATATGGATCAACGTTGATGAACACGGCAGGGTAGGTAAGTGTTACCTACACATACCACTTAACGCGCTTACACTTGACTTTCCACTATGACCATTGCCTTTTTAACAATAAATGCAAGAGGCCTTAACCATCCAGCGAAACGCAGATCCATGTGGCTGGAAGCCATCCAAAATAAGGCTGATGTCCTTTGCGTACAAGAGACGCACTTCAAGAAACAGGCTCAACCTACCTGCTCTCACCCCAAATTCCCACATATTTTCTATGCAAGTGCAGACGCAAAAAAGAAAGGAGTACTCACAGCAATTAAGGACACAGTAGCATTTAAACTACACTCGGAGATAAAAGATGTACAAGGCAGATACCACATATTGATTTGCGACATCAACAATACCACCTACACAGTGGTGAATGTGTATGCGCCAAACACACGCCAGACCCGCTTTCTTCATAGACTTATGAAACAGGTCTCACGTTTGCAAAAAGGTCGCCTACTCATGTGCGGAGACTTTAATTTACCACCGGACCCCACAATGGACTCTAGTTCATTATCCCACAAGAAAACTCAAACACTACAGCCGCTGCTGAAGAACTACGACTTGTACGATGCTTGGAGATGTCTTCATGCCACAGAGAAAGACTTCTCCTTTTTTTCAGCCAGTCACAAAATTTATACTCGACTTGATCTCTTCTTAGTAGATAAAGCATTGATAACCAAAATCAAATCTTCAGCGATTAATAGTATTACTTGGTCGGATCATGCTTCGGTGTCGCTGCTGGTGGATGACACATCTAAAATCAACTCCACTTACATTTGGAGATCCAACCCGCGGCTATTCCGAGATGATCCTTCCAAAACAATATTACAGAAAGATTTGACTGAATTTTTTGAGCTTAATGCAAACTCAGTATCTGACCCCTTTATAACATGGAACGCACACAAAGCGTTTATGAGAGGTCTCCTCATTAAACTTGGAGCCAGGGCCAAGAGAATGAGGGAGCAGCGCATATTGAATGTCTCTGAACAAATCAGTACACTAGAGTCTAAGAACAAAGCCAACTTTTCTCCTGACCTATCCAACAAATTGACCAAGTTAAGACTAGAACTTCGAATGATACTGCTGGAGGATTTTGAAAAGTCCTCTAGGAGGTTAAAAATGACATATTACGCAAATGGCAATAAAGCAGGGAAGCTGTTAGCAGACAAACTACGAGGACATAGACACAAAACTAAACTCACCCACATCTTACACCCTGTGACCCACACTAAATTACAACACCCACAAGATATTGCAGATGCATTCAGCACATACTATGGCTCTCTCTATAACCTGATCACAGATCCTAACACGACTCAACCACAAACCCATACAATTTCTGAATTCCTTAACAAAATTCAACTTCCCCAACTCACTGATACCCAAAACATAGTGCTGAACTCTCCATTCACGACACAAGAAATATCAACAGCGATAGACTCACTCCCCAGTAACAAATCTCCTGGACCAGATGGTTTCACGAGTGAATATTTCCAAATATTCAGAGACGTTCTAACTCCTAGACTCACTGAAATCTTTAATCAAGCTGCTTCCTCTTCCTCTTTCCCACCCGAAATGTTGAAGGCAATGATTGTGGCATTACCGAAGCCGGGGAAACCTCCTGATACCCCTCAAAATTTCCGTCCGATATCGTTACTTAATAACGATCTAAAAATTTATGCTAAAGTAATAGCTGGTAGACTAGTAGGTCTCCTCCCTTCACTGATTCATCCAGATCAATCTGGTTTTACCACAGGTCGCCAAACAGCAGATGCGACTAGGCGCCTGATTAACCTCATCCACCTAGCTAATAAAAAGGGAACGCCTTCTCTGCTCCTCTCCTTGGACGCAGAGAAGGCGTTCGATAGAATCCATTGGACGTATTTAAAACAAGTTCTAGAAAAATTCGGGTTCCAGGGCCAGATGTACCAGGCCATTATGGCTCTATACACAAAACCATCAGCACAAGTTTATATATCTGGTACTTTATCTACTCCATTCAGTATAACTAATGGCACTCGCCAAGGGTGCCCCCTGTCTCCCTTAATTTTTAACTTGTTGATGGAGCCACTGGCAACATATATCCGTCAACACCCCCAAATTAAAGGAATAACAATAGGAGATAGAATGCACACCATCAGCCTGTTCGCGGATGATGTTATCCTGATACTCACTGATGTAATGTCTTCCCTGGCTTCGGTACAACAAACTTTACAACTATTTAATGCAATATCGTATTATAAAGTTAATGAAACCAAGTCATTTCTTCTGGGACTAGGATTATCTGATAAAGTCAAACAAAACATCAAACAAAATTTTCCGTATATGTGGAAAGAAAATGGCATATCCTACCTAGGTATCACACTTACACCCACAGTATCAGAGCTATTCAAGGAGAATTATATTCCATTTCTAAAGTCTCTGAGATCCAAAGTAGATAACTTAAAGCGCTTTGAACTCTCATGGACTGGGCGTCTGGCTGCGTTCAAAATGCAGGTTTTACCTCAGTTCTTATACTTATTCAGAACCCTACCGATTACAGTACCCAAATCCTTCTTTCAGCAAGCACAATCTGAAATAGATAGATATTTATGGGTTGGAAAAAAAGCAAGATGTGCATTTAACAAAATTACTAAATCCAAACACGCTGGAGGGATAGGACATACAATAATTAGAGACTATTATGTGGCTACCATTTTGGCGCAGGTGAAGGGATGGTTCCCAAACCACGATATTTCTCTATGGACAGAACTAGAAAAAATTCAAATAAAAGGAGGGAATCTGTATGATTATCTGATAACCAATGAGTATCATACATCTACCCCTCTTGTACATTGCCCAACCATCCAGGCTTCTATACAAGCCTGGCAATATCTCCTTAAGCATATAACATCTGAAGGACCCCAAGTACCTCTAAAATTTCCAATTACAGCATTAGGTCTCATAATACCAGACCTATCACTGGCTAAATGGAACATTAGAGGCGAACTATCCCTAGAAGATCTCCTAGTAGGACCCACGGTTAAAACATTTAGAACATTACAGATTGAATATGATATCCCGTCTTCTGACTATTATAAATATACTCAGATATCCCACTTACTAGAAAAAAAGAGCAATGAACTTATCACTCGCCTTCCCTGGCAAATTGCCCTCTTTCTCACAAATAAAAGCACCAAACTCAAAGGAACGGCTTTATTCTACAAACATCTACAGAATAAAAACTCCTTTAGCAAAACCACCAACATAGTAGCATGGGAAAAGGACTTCAAAAGGGTTTATACCGATGACCAATGGAAAAAAGCACTTAAAATCACATACGTATCTACTAGAAGTGCCAACTTATGGGAACTGCATCACAAATTCTTACTGAGGTGGTACCTTACCCCTTACCGCATATCTAAATTTATTCCAGGAGCCTCCCCAGAGTGTTGGAGGAAGTGTGGGGGTACAGGATCATTGCTTCATGTGCTATGGTCATGCCCACGTATTCAAAGATTCTGGATGATTACTTTTCGATTAGTAGAACAAATCACAGGTATAAAAGTTGCTTTTTCTCCAGGTATGGCACTTCTCTCATTGGAAATCGACTCTATTCCACCTTCACTTAGGACATTAGTATCCCATATATTTATAGCAGCTAGGCTCACCATAGTACGTCACTGGAAAGACACCAATCCCCCTTCTGTAACAGAAACCCTTCAGCTAATAGATACACATAGGATGTATGAAATACAATTCGCATGGAGTCTTGGAAATCAGAATAAAATATCCAATATATGGGTTCCTTGGTCAATATGGTATCCACAAAACATGGGTCTCAGATTCTTTGAAAAATAGTTAATGATGAAACTCACCATACAAGATGCATATGGACATATTAGTTAATGTTAGTTAAGTTAAATATTATAACTCTATAACCTTCACTCGGATCAGACATTATCCAAGTACAGCTGATACATAGCCACTGTCTGCAGCCAAAATAAAAATTAAAAAAAAAATAAATTAATTACACACATATAAAAAGCAGGAGGGGGGCCTCTTCTTCTTCCGAGCACAGATAGTTCCCATGTGGGGTGTTCGGGAGGAGGAGAGGTACCTCCTAGAAAGCAATCCCAACCTGCGGCTGCAGATATGGATATAATCGACAAATATAAGAACGTAATTATCTTTGTATTAATCAGCACTTATCACGAAAAAAAGTTTTAAAAATGGAAGTTTTTTCGGAAGCAGTGATTTAAATAATGCTTAAAGTCAAACAATAAAATGAAATATTCCTTTAAGTATCGTGCCTGGAGGGTGTTTATAGTAAGCCTGTAAAGTGGCGCAGTTTTCCCGTGTTTAGAACAGTACCACAGCAACATGACCTTTCTAAGGGAAATGCACCATTTTACACCCCCAGTTGCCTTTTTTAAGTATATAATTCACCTATACCACTTGCCTCATTCCATCTGTTTAGATATTAGTCCAGTGTTTTGTAATCCCTCCTAGTCGCCGCAGGAGACCCTCTCGATGACGCCCTTGTCCTGTATGCGCCAGGTCTCGGTTAAGCAGCTCTGCTCTGTTTCCCCTCCATATTTATAATAATTTGCTTTATTGTTATTGACTTTCTGGTATCAAATGTTGTTATCGTAGTTCAATATATTGTCACTGATAATTTGTTTATCAAATTACAGATATTCTCATGACGAAGCGGCAGTCCGCGAAACTAGTAGAGATGCAATCAACTATCATCAACTATCCCACTGTTGTGATCTCCCCTGTTTGGGGATTACTATTTTGGTGATATACATGGATTGTTACCATGCTTTTAACTTGTATTTGACCATTTAGTGTGTGTCATTAATTTTGTATCAATACATTTTATATCAACAAACTCTCTTTATACCTGTGTATACATTTGAATCTATTTTCCACTTTGTGCTGAGACAGTCCGATTGCCCCTGTCCCCCTGGGAGGCTTGGCTGGGGACCAAGCTTCCAATCTATTTATCTCTAAGTTTCTGGATGATGGTACAACCCTTCACTTATTTTCCACCCCTATTATTATTATAGAGGCTCCCCACATTTCTTTCTCTCTCTCTCTCTCTCTCTCTCTCTCTCTCTCTCTCTCTCTCTCTCTCTCTCTCTCTCTCTCTCTCTCTCTCTCTCTCTATATATATATATATATATATATATATATTTATTTTTTGGGGGTAAAAGTAGTATTAAACACGTCAACATTTTTCTAGGTAAATATATTTCTAAAGGTGCTATTGACATAAAATTTTTACCACATGTCATTCCCAACCCATGCAATCCATACATACAAAGAAACCAAAACAAATACATTCAGAAATTAAGTTATGTGTAATAAAATTGAATGACACAGGGAAAAGTATTGAACACTAAAAAGAAACGGAGGTGCAAAAAGGCATGGAAAGCCAAGACACCAGTCGAACTCTATTGCCCGTACACACGGTCGGACTTTCCGACGGAATATGTGCGATCGGAGCTTGTTGTCAGAAATTCCGACCGTGTGTGGGCTCCATTGGACTTTTTCCATCGGAATTTCCGACACACAAAGTTTGAGAGCAGGCTATAAAATTTTCCGACAACAAAATCCGATCCTTTAAAGTCCGATCGTGTGTAGACAAATCCGATGGACAAAGTGCCACGCATGCTCAGAATAAATTAAGAGACAAAAGCTATTGGCTATTGCCCCCTTTATAGTCCCGACGTACGTGTTTTACGTCACCGCGTTCGGAACGATCGGATTTTCCTGACAACTTTGTGTGACCGTTTGTATGCAAAACAAGTTTGAGTCAACATCCGTCGGCAAAAATCCATGGGCTTTGTTGTCGGAATGTCCGATCAATGTCCGATCGTGTGTACAGGGCATATCAGTAACTAGAAAATGCATTTCCTGGGGAAAATGCGTGGGAATGCTGAATAGCTAAAATGGCCGCCATCAAAACTGCCCCATCATATTGCCATCAAAACTGCCCCATCATATTGCCACCATCAAAACTGCCCCATCAGAATTGCCCCATGAAAACTGCCCCATCATATTGCCACCATGAAAACTGCCCCATCAGAATTTCCCTATCAAAACTGCCCCATCATATTGCCACCATCAAAACTGCCCCATCAGAATTGCCCCATCAAAACTGCCCCATCAGAATTGCCCCATCAAAACTGCCCCATCATATTGCCACCATCAAAACTGCCCCATCAGAATTGCCCCATCAAAACTGCCCCATCATATTGCCACCATGAAACTGCCCCATCAGTATTGCCACCATCAAAACTGCCCCATCAGAATTGTCCCATCAAAACTGCCCCATCAGAATTGTCCCATCAAAACTGCCCCATCAGAATTGCCACCATCAAAACTGACCCATCAGAATTTCCCCATCAAAACTGCCCCATCATATTGCCACCATCAAAACTGCCCCATCAGAATTACCCCATCAAAACTGCCCCATCATATTCCTCTATTATAAATCAGTACATGGTGTGTCTGTCCCCTCCCCCGGGCTCTGTAATCAGAGCTGAGATGCTCCAGCCACCTCTCCCCCTGTGTATAACAGAAGCTTTGGTAACCATGGCAACAAAACAAACACAGTACACTCTGATTAATGGCTAAAATTTCCTGAAATGACCTCTAAACAAAAAGCTTTTTCTCAAAAACTGTAAAAGATATCAAACTGAAAAGCTATAGCCAGATAGCTGAATATTTTGTGAACATTTTAAAGTTTGTTTGGTGTTTGTAGGTGAAAGTATGAAGGAGCTGAAACTTTTGGGAGCGGAAGAAGAATTTAAGGATTTCAAGCATGCTCCCATAGACTTCAATGTTAAAAAAAGTGATAAAAAGCTTAATATTTTAAAAAGTATAAATGGTAGAAAAAAAGTTGAAAAAGAGCACACATCAGCTAAAAGAGACAAACATTTTGATAGTTGAATGGTTTTAATAGCTGAAAGTATGCAGAAGTTACGCAGAACCAAAAAACGTACGGAATAATAATAAGAAAAACTAGAAAGTGCATTTCCTGGGGAAAATGCGTGGGAATGCTGAATAGCTAAATTGCTAAAACGGCCGCCATCAAAACTGCCCCATCATACTGCCCCATCAGAATTGTCCCCATTAAAACTGCCCCATCATATTGCCACCATCAAAACTGCCCCATCAAAATTGTCCCATCATATTGCCACCATCAGAATTGCCCCATCAAAACTGCCCCATCATATTGCCACCATCAAAACTGCCCCATCATATTACCACCATCAAAACTGCCCCATCATATTGCCACCATCAAAACTGCCCCCATCATATTGCCATCAAAACTGCCCCATTAGAATTGCCCCATCAAAATTGTCCCCATCAAAACTGCCCCATCATATTGCCACCATCAAAACTGCCCCATCAGAATTGCCCCATCAAAACTGCCCCATCATATTGCCACCATCAAAACTGCCCCATCAGAATTGCCCCATCAAAACTGCCCCATCATATTGCCACCATGAAACTGCCCCATCAGTATTGCCACCATCAAAACTGCCCCATCAGAATTGTCCCATCAAAACTGCCCCATCATATTGCCACCATCAAAACTGCCCCATCAGAATTGCCCCATCAAAACTGCACCATCATATTGCCACCATCAAAACTGCCCCATCAGAATTGCCCTATCAAAACTGCCCCATCATATTCCTCTATTATAAATCAGTACATGGTGTGTCTGTCCCCTCCCCCGGGCTCTGTAATCAAAGCTGAGATGCTCCAGCCACCTCCCCCCTGTGTATAACAGAAGCTTTGGTAACCATGGCAACAAAACAAACAGTACACTCTGATTAATGGCTAAAATTTCCTGAAATGACCTCTAAACAAATGGCCGTATTTTAAAAACTATACATCCTACAGCGAAGATCTTTATATTGTGAGAATCACAAGACCCAGACCTAGACTTTGATACATAGTATGTCTCTGAAATATTAAAATTGAAGGCACGGTCGCAGTTTAGAAATTGCCCTTCAAATTTGAAAGGGCTAGAGTGTAGTTTCAATGAATGTCAATGGACGGCGTGAGTTGCAAACAAATGGTCATATTGTGAAAACTATCAGGACTATGGCTTAGCCGTGGACATGTTTAGTGGCAGCAGGGATAGCTGAAGGTTTTGATGTAAGATTTGTGTAGGTGGGCTTAAAAATGAGGGAGTGGCGGCAGTTTAGAAATCATGTTCTGATTTTTCAGCTTTTGTCCCCTCCCCTGGGCTCTAATCAGAGCTGAGATGCTCCAGCCACCTCCCCCCCTGTGTATAACAGAAGCTTTGGTAACCATGGCAACAAAACACACACAGTACACTCTGATTAATGGATAAAATTTCTTGAAATGACCTCTAAACAAAAAGCTTTTTCTCAAAAACTGTAAAAGATATAAAACTGAAAAGCTATAGCCAGATAGCTGAATATTTTGTGAACATTTTAAAGTTTGTTTGGTGTCTCTAGGTGAAAGTATGAAGGAGCTGAAACTTTTGGGAGCGGAAGAAAAATTTAAGGATTTCAAGCATGCTCCCATTGACTTCAATGTTAAAAAAAAGTGATAAAAAGCTTAATATTTTAAAAAGTATAAATGGTAGAAAAAAAGTTGAAAAAGAGCACACCTCAGCTAAAAGAGACGAACATTTTGATAGTTGAATGGTTTTAATAGCTGAAAGTATGCAGAAGTTACGCATTACCGAAAAACGTACGGAATAAGAAGAAGAAAGGAAACTAGAAAATGCATTTCCTGGGGAAAATGCGTGGGAATGCTGAATTGCTAAAACGGCCCCCAGCAAAATTGCCCCCATCATATTGCCATCAAAACTGTTCCATCATATTGCCACCATCAAAACTGCCCCATCAGAATTGCCCCATCAAAACTGCACCATCATATTGCCACCATCAAAACTGCCCCATCAGAATTGCCCTATCAAAACAGCCCCATCATATTGCCACCATCAAAACTACCCCATCATATTGCCACCATCAAAACTGCCCCATCAGAATTACCCCATCAAAACTGCCCCATCATATTCCTCTATTATAAATCAGTACATGGTGTGTCAGTCCCCTCCCCCGGGCTCTGTAATCAGCTGAGATGCTCCAGCCACCTCCCCCCCTGTGTATAACAGAAGCTTTGGTAACCATGGCAACAAAACAAACAGTACACTCTGATTAATGGCTAAAATTTCCTGAAATGACCTCTAAACAAATGGCCGTATTTTAAAAACTATACATCCTACAGCGAAGATCTTTATATTGTGAGAATCACAAGACCCAGACCTAGATTTTGATACATAGTATGTCTCTGAAATATTAAAATTGAAGGCACGGTCGCAGTTTAGAAATTGCCCTTCAAATTTGAAGGGGCTAGAGTGTAGTTTCAATGAATGTCAATGGACGGCGTGAGTTGCAAACAAATGGTCATATTGTGAAAACTATCAGGACTATGGCTTAGCCGTGGACATGTTTAGTGGCAGCAGGGATAGCTGAACGTTTTGATATAAGATTTATGTAGGTGGGCTTGAAAATGAGGGAGTGGCGGCAGTTTAGAAATCATGTTCTGATTTTTCAGCTTTTGTCCCCTCCCCTGGGCTCTAATCAGAGCTGAGATGCTCCAGCCACCTCCCCCCCTGTGTATAACAGAAGCTTTGGTAACCATGGCAACAAAACATACACAGTACACTCTGATTAATGGCTAAAATTTCTTGAAATGACCTCTAAACAAAAAGCTTTTTCTCAAAAACTGTAAAAGATATAAAACTGAAAAGCTATAGCCAGATAGCTGAATATTTTGTGAACATTTTAAAGTTTGTTTGGTGTCTCTAGGTGAAAGTATGAAGGAGCTGAAACTTTTGGGAGCGGAAGAAAAATTTAAGGATTTCAAGCATGCTCCCATTGACTTCAATGTTAAAAAAAAGTGATAAAAAGCTTAATATTTTAAAAAGTATAAATGGTAGAAAAAAAGTTGAAAAAGAGCACACCTCAGCTAAAAGAGACGAACATTTTGATAGTTGAATGGTTTTAATAGCTGAAAGTATGCAGAAGTTACGCATTACCGAAAAACGTACGGAATAAGAAAAATAACTAGAAAATGCATTTCCTGGGGAAAATGCGTGGGAATGCTGAATTGCTAAAACGGCCCCCAGCAAAATTGCCCCCATCATATTGCCATCAAAACTGTCCCATCATATTGCCACCATCAAAACTGCCCCATCAGAATTGCCTCATCAAAACTGCACCATCATATTGCCACCATCAAAACTGCCCCATCAAAAATGATTTTTTTTTTTTAAAAATTTTTTTTTTTTTTTCAAAAATATTTTTTTTTTCAAAAATATTTTTTTTTTTCAAAAATATATTTTTTTTTTCAAAAATAATTTTTTTTTTTCAAAAATATTTTTTTTTTTCAAAAATGATTTTTTTTTTTTCAAAAATAATTTTTTTTTTTCAAAAATAATTTTTTTTTTCAAAAATTTTTTTTTTTTAAAAATAATTTTTTTTTTTTCAAAAATATTTTTTTTTTTTTCAAAAATAATTGCTGAATAGCTAAATTGCTAAAATGACCGCCATCAAAACGGCCCCATCAGAATTGCCACCATCAAAACTGCCCCATCATATTCCTCTATTATAAATCAGTACATGGTGTGTCTGTCCCCTCCCCCGGGCTCTGTAATCAAAGCTGAGATGCTCCAGCCACCTCCCCCCCCTCTGTGTATAACAGAAGCTTTGGTAACCATGGCAACAAAACACACACAGTACACTCTGATTAATGGCTAAAATTTCCTGAAATGACCTCTAAACAAAAAGCTTTTTCTCAAAAACTGTAAAAGATATCAAACTGAAAAGCTATAGCCAGATAGCTGAATATTTTGTGAACATTTTAAAGTTTGTTTGGTGTCTCTAGGTGAAAGTATGAAGGAGCTGAAACTTTTGGGAGCGGAAGAAAAATTTAAGGATTTCAAGCATGCTCCCATTGACTTCAATGTTAAAAAAAAGTGATAAAAAGCTTAATATTTTAAAAAGTATAAATGGTAGAAAAAAAGTTGAAAAAGAGCACACCTCAGCTAAAAGAGACGAACATTTTGATAGTTGAATGGTTTTAATAGCTGAAAGTATGCAGAAGTTACGCATTACCGAAAAACGTACGGAATAAAATTAAAAATAAACTAGAAAATGCATTTCCTGGGGAAAATGCGTGGGAATGCTGAATTGCTAAAACGGCCCCCAGCAAAATTGCCCCCATCATATTGCCATCAAAACTGTCCCATCATATTGCCACCATCAAAACTGCCCCATCAGAATTGCCCCATCAAAACTGCACCATCATATTGCCACCATCAAAACTGCCCCATCAAAAAATATTTTTTTTTTTCAAAAATATTTTTTTTTTTCAAAAAATTTTTTTTCAAAAATTTTTTTTTCAAAAATGATTTTTTTTTTAAATATTTTTTTTTCAAAAATATTTTTTTTTTTCAAAAATAATTTTTTTTTCAAAAATATATTTTTTTTTCAAAAATAATTTTTTTTTTTCAAAAATAATTTTTTTTTTTCAAAAATATATATTTTTTTTCAAAAATATATATTTTTTTTCAAAAATAATTGCTGAATAGCTAAATTGCTAAAATGACCGCCATCAAAACTGCCCCATCAGAATTGCCACCATCAAAACTGCCCCATCATATTCCTCTATTATAATCAGTACATGGTGTGTCTGTCCGCTCCCCCCGGGCTCTGTAATTAAAGCTGAGATGCTCCAGCCACCCCCCCCCCCTCTGTGTATAACAGAAGCTTTGGTAACCATGGCAACAAAACACACACAGTGCACTCTGATTAATGGCTAAAATTTCCTGAAATGACCTCTAAACAAAAAGCTTTTTCTCAAAAACTGTAAAAGATATCAAACTGAAAAGCTATAGCCAGATAGCTGAATAAATAACAAGAATTACCGCGCTACTCACTATATTGAACACTCAGTTAGAAAAATGAAAAAGCTGCAGTCATAATGTGAGGCGTGCACATACTAAACAGAAATATTCAAGAAGAACCGCGCTAAAAACAGTATCATAAATGTGACTAATCAAATATAAAGTGTATGAGAAATACAATACATCAAAAGATGAAAATGTGTTTATAAATATAAAACACCAGAACCCTAATGAAAAAGTGACTGGAAATGATAAGTCCCAAATACAGGTAAAAAAAGTCCCAATTGAAGTAGGAAAATGACTGACGTCACAAAAACACACAGTTCCTGGAGTCAAGGCAGATGCAAACAGTGACCGTAGACATATAACACAATCCTTGGAGCCAAGGGTGGATGTATTCAATAGTTACAGACGTGAGACACCCAGTGAAAAATCCTCCACCTAATAAGATGTCCGCTTACCAGAGGTAAGCTGTGAATCAGCTTAATAGTAAACCTCCACTCAGGGGAAATCTGCTCCTCAGGTCATCAACCAATGAAGGGGGTGGACGGGATCTTTCAGTGTATCGAACTCAATCCGTATAGCAGGAGAACCCAAAAGGACAAAACAAATTCTCCATAGCGTAAAACTTGGTAGACAAGGGGGTAAAGCTGAACTCCTTCCTTTCAGTCTTGCACAGTTGAGCTCCTCCTCAGTCCAGGAGAGGAGCTCAACTGTGCAAGACTGAAAGGAAGGAGTTCAGCTTTACCCCCTTGTCTACCAAGTTTTACGCTATGGAGAATTTGTTTTGTCCTTTTGGGTTCTCCTGCTATACGGATTGAGTTCGATACACTGAAAGATCCCGTCCACCCCCTTCATTGGTTGATGACCTGAGGAGCAGATTTCCCCTGAGTGGAGGTTTACTATTAAGCTGATTCACAGCTTACCTCTGGTAAGCGGACATCTTATTAGGTGGAGGATTTTTCACTGGGTGTCTCACGTCTGTAACTATTGAATACATCCACCCTTGGCTCCAAGGATTGTGTTATATGTCTACGGTCACTGTTTGCATCTGCCTTGACTCCAGGAACTGTGTGTTTTTGTGACGTCAGTCATTTTCCTACTTCAATTGGGACTTTTTTTACCTGTATTTGGGACTTATCATTTCCAGTCACTTTTTCATTAGGGTTCTGGTGTTTTATATTTATAAACACATTTTCATCTTTTGATGTATTGTATTTCTCATACACTTTATATTTGATTAGTCACATTTATGATACTGTTTTTAGCGCGGTTCTTCTTGAATATTCCAGATAGCTGAATATTTTGTGAACATTTTAAAGTTTGTTTGGTGTCTCTAGGTGAAAGTATGAAGGAGCTGAAACTTTTGGGAGCGGAAGAAAAATTTAAGGATTTCAAGCATGCTCCCATTGACTTCAATGTTAAAAAAAAGTGATAAAAAGCTTAATATTTTAAAAAGTATAAATGGTAGAAAAAAAGTTGAAAAAGAGCACACCTCAGCTAAAAGAGACGAACATTTTGATAGTTGAATGGTTTTAATAGCTGAAAGTATGCAGAAGTTACACATTACCGAAAAACGTACGGAATAAAATTAAAATTAAAAATAAATAAAATCGAATAACAATAGTGGGACTGCTAAAGCATTCCCACTAATAAAATCGAATAAAAATAGTGGGACTGCTAAAGCATTCCCACTAACTAGAAAATGCATTTCCTGGGGAAAATGCGTGGGAATGCTGAATTGCTAAAACGGCCCCCAGCAAAATTGCCCCCATCATATTGCCATCAAAACTGTCCCATCATATTGCCACCATCAAAACTGCCCCATCAGAATTGCCCCATCAAAACTGCACCATCATATTGCCACCATCAAAACTGCCCCATCAGAATTGCCCTATCAAAACAGCCCCATCATATTGCCACCATCAAAACTGCCCCATCATATTGCCACCATCAAAACTGCCCCATCAGAATTACCCCATCAAAACTGCCCCATCATATTCCTCTATTATAAATCAGTACATGGTGTGTCTGTCCCCCTCCCCCGGGCTCTGTAATCAAAGCTGAGATGCTCCAGCCACCTCCCCCCCCTGTGTATAACAGAAGCTTTGGTAACCATGGCAACAAAACAAACAGTACACTCTGATTAATGGCTAAAATTTCCTGAAATGACCTCTAAACAAATGGCCGTATTTTAAAAACTATACATCCTACAGCGAAGATCTTTATATTGTGAGAATCACAAGACCCAGACCTAGATTTTGATACATAGTATGTCTCTGAAATATTAAAATTGAAGGCACGGTCGCAGTTTAGAAATTGCCCTTCAAATTTGAAGGGGCTAGAGTGTAGTTTCAATGAATGTCAATGGACGGTGTGAGTTGCAAACAAATGGTCATATTGTGAAAACTATCAGGACTATGGCTTAGCCGTGGACATGTTTAGTGGCAGCAGGGATAGCTGAACGTTTTGATATAAGATTTATGTAGGTGGGCTTGAAAATGAGGGAGTGGCGGCAGTTTAGAAATCATGTTCTGATTTTTCAGCTTTTGTCCCCTCCCCTGGGCTCTAATCAGAGCTGAGATGCTCCAGCCTCCTCCCCCCCTGTGTATAACAGAAGCTTTGGTAACCATGGCAACAAAACACACACAGTACACTCTGATTAATGGCTAAAATTTCTTGAAATGACCTCTAAACAAAAAGCTTTTTCTCAAAAACTGTAAAAGATATAAAACTGAAAAGCTATAGCCAGATAGCTGAATATTTTGTGAACATTTTAAAGTTTGTTTGGTGTCTCTAGGTGAAAGTATGAAGGAGCTGAAACTTTTGGGAGCGGAAGAAAAATTTAAGCATTTCAAGCATGCTCCCATTGATTTCAATGTTAAAAAAAAGTGATAAAAAGCTTAATATTTTAAAAAGTATAAATGGTAGAAAAAAAGTTGAAAAAGAGCACACCTCAGCTAAAAGAGACGAACATTTTGATAGTTGAATGGTTTTAATAGCTGAAAGTATGCAGAAGTTACGCATTACCGAAAAACGTACGGAATAAGAAGAAAAACTAGAAAATGCATTTCCTGGGGAAAATGCGTGGGAATGCTGAATTGCTAAAACGGCCCCCAGCAAAATTGCCCCCATCATATTGCCATCAAAAATGTCCCATCATATTGCCACCATCAAAACTGCCCCATCAGAATTGCCACCATCAAAACTGCCCCATCATATTGCCACCATCAAAACTGCCCCATCAGAATTACCCCATCAAAACTGCCCCATCATATTCCTCTATTATAAATCAGTACATGGTGTGTCTGTCCCCTCCCCCCTGTGTATAACAGAAGCTTTGGTAACCATGGCAACAAAACAAACACTAACAGTACACTCTGATTAATGGCTAAAATTTCCTGAAATGACCTCTAAACAAATGGCCGTATTTTAAAAACTATACATCCTACAGCAAAGATCTTTATATTGTGAGAATCACAAGACTCAGACCTAGATTTTGATACATAGTATGTCTCTGAAATATTAAAATTGAAGGCACGGTCGCAGTTTAGAAATTGCCCTTCAAATTTGAAGGGGCTAGAGTGTAGTTTCAATGAATGTCAATGGACGGTGTGAGTTGCAAACAAATGGTCATATTGTGAAAACTATCAGGACTATGGCTTAGCCGTGGACATGTTTAGTGGCAGCAGGGATAGCTGAAGGTTTTGATATAAGATTTGTGTAGGTGGGCTTGAAAATGAGGGAGTGGAGGCAGTTTAGAAATCATGTTCTGATTTTTCAGCTTTTGTCCCCTCCCCGGGCTCTGTAATCAGAGCTGAGATGCTCCAGCCACCTCCCCCCCTGTGTATAACAGAAGCTTTGGTAACCATGGCAACAAAACACACACAGTACACTCTGATTAATGGATAAAATTTCTTGAAATGACCTCTAAACAAAAAGCTTTTTCTCAAAAACTGTAAAAGATATCAAATTGAAAAGCTATAGCCAGATAGCTGAATATTTTGTGAACATTTTAAAGTTTGTTTGGTGTCTCTAGGTGAAAGTATGAAGGAGCTGAAACTTTTGGGAGCGGAAGAAAAATTTAAGGATTTCAAGCATGCTCCCATTGACTTCAATGTTAAAAAAAGTGATAAAAAGCTTAATATTTTAAAAAGTATAAATGGTAGAAAAAAAGTTGAAAAAGAGCACACCTCAGCTAAAAGAGACGAACATTTTGATAGTTGAATGGTTTTAATAGCTGAAAGTATGCAGAAGTTACGCATTACCGAAAAACGTACGGAACAAGAAAATGCATTTCCTGGGGAAAATGCGTGGGAATGCTGAATTGCTAAAACGGCCCCCAGCAAAATTGCCCCCATCATATTGCCATCAAAACTGTCCCATCATATTGCCACCATCAAAACTGCCCCATCAGAATTGCCACCATCAAAACTGCCCCATCATATTGCCACCATCAAAACTGCCCCATCAGAATTACCCCATCTAAACTGCCCCATCATATTCCTCTATTATAAATCAGTACATGGTGTGTCTGTCCCCTCCCCCCTGTGTATAACAGAAGCTTTGGTAACCATGGCAACAAAACAAACACTAACAGTACACTCTGATTAATGGCTAAAATTTCCTGAAATGACCTCTAAACAAATGGCCGTATTTTAAAAACTATACATCCTACAGCAAAGATCTTTATATTGTGAGAATCACAAGACTCAGACCTAGATTTTGATACATAGTATGTCTCTGAAATATTAAAATTGAAGGCACGGTCGCAGTTTAGAAATTGCCCTTCAAATTTGAAGGGGCTAGAGTGTAGTTTCAATGAATGTCAATGGACGGTGTGAGTTGCAAACAAATGGTCATATTGTGAAAACTATCAGGACTATGGCTTAGCCGTGGACATGTTTAGTGGCAGCAGGGATAGCTGAACGTTTTGATATAAGATTTGTGTAGGTGGGCTTGAAAATGAGGGAGTGGAGGCAGTTTAGAAATCATGTTCTGATTTTTCAGCTTTTGTCCCCTCCCCTGGGCTCTAATCAGAGCTGAGATGCTCCAGCCACCTCCCCCCCTGTGTATAACAGAAGCTTTGGTAACCATGGCAACAAAACACACACAGTAAACTCTGATTAATGGCTAAAATTTCTTGAAATGACCTCTAAACAAAAAGCTTTTTCTCAAAAACTGTAAAAGATATCAAATTGAAAAGCTATAGCCAGATAGCTGAATATTTTGTGAACATTTTAAAGTTTGTTTGGTGTCTCTAGGTGAAAGTATGAAGGAGCTGAAACTTTTGGGAGCGGAAGAAAAATTTAAGGATTTCAAGCATGCTCCCATTGACTTCAATGTTAAAAAAAAGTGATAAAAAGCTTAATATTTTAAAAAGTATAAATGGTAGAAAAAAAGTTGAAAAAGAGCACACCTCAGCTAAAAGAGACGAACATTTTGATAGTTGAATGGTTTTAATAGCTGAAAGTATGCAGAAGTTACGCATTACCGAAAAACGTACGGAATAAGAAGAAAAACTAGAAAATGCATTTCCTGGGGAAAATGCGTGGGAATGCTGAATTGCTAAAACGGCCCCCAGCAAAATTGCCCCCATCATATTGCCATCAAAACTGTCCCATCATATTGCCACCATCAAAACTGCCCCATCAGAATTGCCTCATCAAAACTGCACCATCATATTGCCACCATCAAAACTGCCCCATCAAAAAAAATTTTTTTTTTTCAAAAATATTTTTTTTTTTTCAAAAATTTTTTGTTTCAAAAATATTTTTTTTTTTCAAAAATAATTTTTTTTTCAAAAATATTTTTTTCAAAAAATTTTTTTTTCAAAAATTTTTTTTTTCAAATTTTTTTTTTTTTCAAAAATGATTTTTTTTTTTAAAAAATATTTTTTTTTTTCAAAAATATTTTTTTTTTCAAAAATAATTTTTTTTTTTTTCAAAAATAATTTTTTTTTTTTCAAAAATATTTTTTTTTTTCAAAAATGATTTTTTTTTTTCAAAAATAATTTTTTTTTTTCAAAAATAATTTTTTTTTTCAAAAAAATTTTTTTTTTTCAAAAATAATTTTTTTTTTCAGAAATATTTTTTTTTTTTTCAAAAATAATTGCTGAATAGCTAAATTGCTAAAATGACCGCCATCAAAACTGCCCCATCAGAATTGCCACCATCAAAACTGACCCATCATATTCCTCTATTATAATCAGTACATGGTGTGTCTGTCCCCTCCCCCCGGGCTCTGTAATTAAAGCTGAGATGCTCCAGCCACCTCCCCCCCTCTGTGTATAACAGAAGCTTTGGTAACCATGGCAACAAAACACACACAGTACACTCTGATTAATGGCTAAAATTTCCTGAAATGACCTCTAAACAAAAAGCTTTTTCTCAAAAACTGTAAAAGATATCAAATTGAAAAGCTATAGCCAGATAGCTGAATATTTTGTGAACATTTTAAAGTTTGTTTGGTGTCTCTAGGTGAAAGTATGAAGGAGCTGAAACTTTTGGGAGCGGAAGAAAAATTTAAGCATTTCAAGCATGCTCCCATTGACTTCAATGTTAAAAAAAAGTGATAAAAAGCTTAATATTTTAAAAAGTATAAATGGTAGAAAAAAAGTTGAAAAAGAGCACACCTCAGCTAAAAGAGACGAACATTTTGATAGTTGAATGGTTTTAATAGCTGAAAGTATGCAGAAGTTACGCATTACCGAAAAACGTACGGAATAAAATTAAAAATAAATAAAATCGAATAACAATAGTGGGACTGCTAAAGCATTCCCACTAATAACTAGAAAATGCATTTCCTGGGGAAAATGCGTGGGAATGCTGAATTGCTAAAACGGCCCCCAGCAAAATTGCCCCCATCATATTGCCATCAAAACTGTCCCATCATATTGCCACCATCAAAACTGCCCCATCAGAATTGCCCCATCAAAACTGCACCATCATATTGCCACCATCAAAACTGCCCCATCAAAAAATATTTTTTTTTTTCAAAAATAATTTTTTTTCAAAAATTATTTTTTTTTTCAAAAATTTAATTTTTTTTTCAAAAATGATTTTTTTTTTTTAAATATTTTTTTTTTTCAAAAATATTTTTTTTTTTCAAAAATAATTTTTTTTTTCAAAAATATTTTTTTTTTTTTCAAAAATAATTTTTTTTTTCAAAAATAATTTTTTTTTTTTCAAAAATATTTTTTTTTTTTCAAAAATGATTTTTTTTTTTTTCAAAAATAATTTTTTTTTTTTCAGAAATATATTTTTTTTTTCAAAAATATATTTTTTTTTTCAAAAATAATTGCTGAATAGCTAAATTGCTAAAATGACCGCCATCAAAACTGCCCCATCAGAATTGCCACCATCAAAACTGCCCCATCATATTCCTCTATTATAATCAGTACATGGTGTGTCTGTCCCCTCCCCCCGGGCTCTGTAATTAAAGCTGAGATGCTCCAGCCACCCCCCCCCCCCCCTCTGTGTATAACAGAAGCTTTGGTAACCATGGCAACAAAACACACACAGTGCACTCTGATTAATGGCTAAAAAATAAATAAAATCGAATAACAATAGTGGGACTGCTAAAGCATTCCCACTAATAAAAAAACGAATAACAATAGTGGGACTGCTAAAGCATTCCCACTAATAAGAAAAATAATAAAAAAACGAATAACAATAGTGGGACTGCTAAAGCATTCCCACTAATAATAAAAAAACGAATAACAATAGTGGGACTGCTAAAGCAGTCCCACTAATAAAAAAACGAATAACAATAGTGGGACTGCTAAAGCAGTCCCACTAATAATAAAAAAACGAATAACAATAGTGGGACTGCTAAAGCATTCCCACTAATAAACTAGAAAATGCATTTCCTGGGGAAAATGCGTGGGAATGCTGAATAGCTAAAATGGCCGCCATCAAAACTGCCCCATCATATTGCCACCATCAAAACTGCCCCATCAGAATTGCCCCATGAAAACTGCCCCATCAGAATTGCCACCATCAAAACTGACCCATCAGAATTGCCCCATCAAAACTGCCCCATCATATTCCTCTATTATAAATCAGTACATGGTGTGTCTGTCCCCTCCCCCGGGCTCTGTATTCAGAGCTGAGATGCTTCAGCCACCTCTCCCCCTGTGTATAACAGAAGCTTTGGTAACCATGGCAACAAAACAAACACAGTACACTCTGATTAATGGCTAAAATTTCCTGAAATGACCTCTAAACAAAAAGCTTTTTCTCAAAAACTGTAAAAGATATCAAACTGAAAAGCTATAGCCAGATAGCTGAATATTTTGTGAACATTTTTTTTTTCAAAAATTTTTTTTTTCAAAAAATTTTTTTTTCAAAAATTTTTTTTTCAAAAATGATTTTTTTTTTTTTAAATATTTTTTTTTTTCAAAAATATTTTTTTTTTCAAAAATAATTTTTTTTTTCAAAAATATTTTTTTTTTTTTCAAAAATAATTTTTTTTTTCAAAAATAATTTTTTTTTTTTTCAAAAATAATTTTTTTTTTCAAAAATGATTTTTTTTTTTTTTCAAAAATAATTTTTTTTTTTTCAGAAATATATTTTTTTTTTCAAAAATATATATTTTTTTTCAAAAATAATTGCTGAATAGCTAAATTGCTAAAATGACCGCCATCAAAACTGCTCCATCAGAATTGCCACCATCAAAACTGCCCCATCATATTCCTCTATTATAATCAGTACATGGTGTGTCTGTCCCCTCCCCCCGGGCTCTGTAATTAAAGCTGAGATGCTCCAGCCACCTCCCCCCCCTCTGTGTATAACAGAAGCTTTGGTAACCATGGCAACAAAACACACACAGTGCACTCTGATTAATGGCTAAAATTTCCTGAAATGACCTCTAAACAAAAAGCTTTTTCTCAAAAACTGTAAAAGATATCAAACTGAAAAGCTATAGCCAGATAGCTGAATATTTTGTGAACATTTTAAAGTTTGTTTGGTGTCTCTAGGTGAAAGTATGAAGGAGCTGAAACTTTTGGGAGCGGAAGAAAAATTTAAGGATTTCAAGCATGCTCCCATTGACTTCAATGTTAAAAAAAGTGATAAAAAGCTTAATATTTTAAAAAGTATAAATGGTAGAAAAAAAGTTGAAAAAGAGCACACCTCAGCTAAAAGAGACGAACATTTTGATAGTTGAATGGTTTTAATAGCTGAAAGTATGCAGAAGTTACGCATTACCGAAAAACGTACGGAATAAAATTAAAATTATTAAAAATAAACTAGAAAATGCATTTCCTGGGGAAAATGCGTGGGAATGCTGAATTGCTAAAACGGCCCCCAGCAAAATTGCCCCCATCATATTGCCATCAAAACTGTCCCATCATATTGCCACCATCAAAACTGCCCCATCAGAATTGCCCCATCAAAACTGCACCATCATATTGCCACCATCAAAACTGCCCCATCAAAAAATATTTTTTTTTTTCAAAAATATTTTTTTTTTTCAAAAATATTTTTTTTTTTCAAAAATAATTTTTTTTTCAAAAATTATTTTTTTTTTCAAAAATTTTTTTTTCAAAATTTTTTTTTTTTTAAATATTTTTTTTTTTCAAAAATATTTTTTTTTTCAAAAATAATTTTTTTTTTCAAAAATATTTTTTTTTTTTTCAAAAAAAAATTTTTTTTTTTCAAAAATAATTTTTTTTTTTCAAAAATAATTTTTTTTTTTCAAAAATGATTTTTTTTTTTTTTCAAAAATAATTTTTTTTTTTTCAGAAATATATATTTTTTTTCAAAAATAATTGCTGAATAGCTAAATTGCTAAAATGACCGCCATCAAAACTGCCCCATCAGAATTGCCACCATCAAAACTGCCCCATCATATTCCTCTATTATAATCAGTACATGGTGTGTCTGTCCCCTCCCCCCGGGCTCTGTAATTAAAGCTGAGATGCTCCAGCCACCTCCCCCCCCCCTCTGTGTATAACAGAAGCTTTGGTAACCATGGCAACAAAACACACACAGTGCACTCTGATTAATGGCTAAAATTTCCTGAAATGACCTCTAAACAAAAAGCTTTTTCTCAAAAACTGTAAAAGATATCAAACTGAAAAGCTATAGCCAGATAGCTGAATATTTTGTGAACATTTTAAAGTTTGTTTGGTGTCTCTAGGTGAAAGTATGAAGGAGCTGAAACTTTTGGGAGCGGAAGAAAAATTTAAGGATTTCAAGCATGCTCCCATTGACTTCAATGTTAAAAAAAAGTGATAAAAAGCTTAATATTTTAAAAAGTATAAATGGTAGAAAAAAAGTTGAAAAAGAGCACACCTCAGCTAAAAGAGACGAACATTTTGATAGTTGAATGGTTTTAATAGCTGAAAGTATGCAGAAGTTACGCATTACCGAAAAACGTACGGAATAAAATTAAAAATAAATAAAATCGAATAACAATAGTGGGACTGCTAAAGCATTCCCACTAACTAGAAAATGCATTTCCTGGGGAAAATGCGTGGGAATGCTGAATTGCTAAAACGGCCCCCAGCAAAATTGCCCCCATCATATTGCCATCAAAACTGTCCCATCATATTGCCACCATCAAAACTGCCCCATCAGAATTGCCTCATCAAAACTGCACCATCATATTGCCACCATCAAAACTGCTCCATCAAAAAATATTTTTTTTTTTCAAAAATTTTTTTTTTTCAAAAATATTTTTTTTTTCAAAAATATTTTTTTTTTTTCAAAAATATTTTTTTTTTCAAAAATATTTTTTTTCAAAAATTTTTTTTTTTCAAAAATAATTTTTTTTTTCAAAAAATTTTTTTTTTTCAAAAATAATTTTTTTTTCAGAAATATTTTTTTTTTTTCAAAAATATATATTTTTTTTCAAAAATAATTGCTGAATAGCTAAATTGCTAAAATGACCGCCATCAAAACTGCCCCATCAGAATTGCCACCATCAAAACTGCCCCATCATATTCCTCTATTATAATCAGTACATGGTGTGTCTGTCCCCTCCCCCCGGGCTCTCTAATTAAAGCTGAGATGCTCCAGCCACCTCCCCCCCCCTCTGTGTATAACAGAAGCTTTGGTAACCATGGCAACAAAACACACACAGTACACTCTGATTAATGGCTAAAATTTCCTGAAATGACCTCTAAACAAAAAGCTTTTTCTCAAAAACTGTAAAAGATATCAAACTGAAAAGCTATAGCCAGATAGCTGAATATTTTGTGAACATTTTAAAGTTTGTTTGGTGTCTCTAGGTGAAAGTATGAAGGAGCTGAAACTTTTGGGAGCGGAAGAAAAATTTAAGGATTTCAAGCATGCTCCCATTGACTTCAATGTTAAAAAAAAGTGATAAAAAGCTTAATATTTTAAAAAGTATAAATGGTAGAAAAAAAGTTGAAAAAGAGCACACCTCAGCTAAAAGAGACGAACATTTTGATAGTTGAATGGTTTTAATAGCTGAAAGTATGCAGAAGTTACGCATTACCGAAAAACGTACGGAATAAAATTAAAAATAAATAAAATCGAATAACAATAGTGGGACTGCTAAAGCATTCCCACTAACTAGAAAATGCATTTCCTGGGGAAAATGCGTGGGAATGCTGAATTGCTAAAACGGCCCCCAGCAAAATTGCCCCCATCATATTGCCATCAAAACTGTCCCATCATATTGCCACCATCAAAACTGCCCCATCAGAATTGCCTCATCAAAACTGCACCATCATATTGCCACCATCAAAACTGCCCCATCAAAAAATATTTTTTTTTTTCAAAAATATTTTTTTTTTTTTCAAAAATATTTTTTTTTTTCAAAAATATTTTTTTTTTCAAAAATAATTTTTTTTTCAAAAATATTTTTTTTTTCAAAAAATTTTTTTTTTCAAAAAAAATTTTTTTTTTCAAAAATTTTTTTTTTCAAAAATTTTTTTTTCAAATTTTTTTTTTTTTTCAAAAATGATTTTTTTTTTTAAATATTTTTTTTTTCAAAAATATTTTTTTTTTTCAAAAATAATTTTTTTTTTTTCAAAAATAATTTTTTTTTTTTTCAAAAATAATTTTTTTTTTTTCAAAAATATTTTCTTTTTTTTCAAAAATGATTTTTTTTTCAAAAATAATTTTTTTTTTTCAAAAATAATTTTTTTTTTCAAAAAAATTTTTTTTTTTCAAAAATAATTTTTTTTTTCAGAAATATTTTTTTTTTTTTCAAAAATATATATTTTTTTTCAAAAATAATTGCTGAATAGCTAAATTGCTAAAATGACCGCCATCAAAACTGCCCCATCAGAATTGCCACCATCAATACTGCCCCATCATATTCCTCTATTATAATCAGTACATGGTGTGTCTGTCCCCTCCCCCCGGGCTCTGTAATTAAAGCTGAGATGCTCCAGCCACCTCCCCCCTCTGTGTATAACAGAAGCTTTGGTAACCATGGCAACAAAACACACACAGTACACTCTGATTAATGGCTAAAATTTCCTGAAATGACCTCTAAACAAAAAGCTTTTTCTCAAAAACTGTAAAAGATATCAAATTGAAAAGCTATAGCCAGATAGCTGAATATTTTGTGAACATTTTAAAGTTTGTTTGGTGTCTCTAGGTGAAAGTATGAAGGAGCTGAAACTTTTGGGAGCGGAAGAAAAATTTAAGCATTTCAAGCATGCTCCCATTGACTTCAATGTTAAAAAAAAGTGATAAAAAGCTTAATATTTTAAAAAGTATAAATGGTAGAAAAAAAGTTGAAAAAGAGCACACCTCAGCTAAAGGAGACGAACATTTTGATAGTTGAATGGTTTTAATAGCTGAAAGTATGCAGAAGTTACGCATTACCGAAAAACGTACGGAATAAAATTAAAAATAAATAAAATCGAATAACAATAGTGGGACTGCTAAAGCAGTCCCACTAACTAGAAAATGCATTTCCTGGGGAAAATGCGTGGGAATGCTGAATTGCTAAAACGGCCCCCAGCAAAATTGCCCACATCATATTGCCATCAAAACTGTCCCATCATATTGCCACCATCAAAACTGCCCCATCAGAATTGCCCCATCAAAACTGCACCATCATATTGCCACCATCAAAACTGCCCCATCAAAAAATATTTTTTTTTTTCAAAAATAATTTTTTTTCAAAAATTATTTTTTTTTTCAAAAATTTTTTTTTTCAAAAAATTTTTTTTTCAAAAATTTTTTTTTCAAAAATTATTTTTTTTTTTAAATATTTTTTTTTTTCAAAAATATTTTTTTTTTCAAAAATAATTTTTTTTTTCAAAAATATTTTTTTTTTTTTCAAAAATAATTTTTTTTTTTTCAAAAATAATTTTTTTTTTTTCAAAAATAATTTTTTTTTTTCAAAAATGATTTTTTTTTTTTTCAAAAATAATTTTTTTTTTTTTCAGAAATATATTTTTTTTTTCAAAAATAATTGCTGAATAGCTAAATTGCTAAAATGACCGCCATCAAAACTGCCCCATCAGAATTGCCACCATCAAAACTGCCCCATCATATTTAGTGGGAATGCTTTAGCAGTCCCACTATTGTTATTCGATTTTATTTATTCTTCTATTATAATCAGTACATGGTGTGTCTGTCCCCTCCCCCCGGGCTCTGTAATTAAAGCTGAGATGCTCCAGCCACCTCCCCCCCCTCTGTGTATAACAGAAGCTTTGGTAACCATGGCAACAAAACACACACAGTGCACTCTGATTAATGGCTAAAATTTCCTGAAATTACCTCTAAACAAAAAGCTTTTTCTCAAAAACTGTAAAAGATATCAAACTGAAAAGCTATAGCCAGATAGCTGAATATTTTGTGAACATTTTAAAGTTTGTTTGGTGTCTCTAGGTGAAAGTATGAAGGAGCTGAAACTTTTGGGAGCGGAAGAAAAATTTAAGGATTTCAAGCATGCTCCCATTGACTTCAATGTTAAAAAAAAGTGATAAAAAGCTTAATATTTTAAAAAGTATAAATGGTAGAAAAAAAGTTGAAAAAGAGCACACCTCAGCTAAAAGAGACGAACATTTTGATAGTTGAATGGTTTTAATAGCTGAAAGTATGCAGAAGTTACGCATTACCGAAAAACGTACGGAATAAAATTAAAATTATTAAAAATAAATAAAATCGAATAACAATAGTGGGACTGCTAAAGCAATCCCACTAATAAAATCGAATAACAATAGTGGGACTGTTAAAGCATTCCCACTAATAAACTAGAAAATGCATTTCCTGGGGAAAATGCGTGGGAATGCTGAATTGCTAAAACGGCCCCCAGCAAAATTGCCCCCATCATATTGCCATCAAAACTGTCCCATCATATTGCCACCATCAAAACTGCCCCATCAGAATTGCCCCATCAAAACTGCACCATCATATTGCCACCATCAAAACTGCCCCATCATAATTGCCCTATCAAAACAGCCCCATCATATTGCCACCATCAAAACTGCCCCATCATATTGCCACCATCAAAACTGCCCCATCAGAATTACCCCATCAAAACTGCCCCATCATATTACTCTATTATAAATCAGTACATGGTGTGTCTGTCCCCCTCCCCCGGGCTCTGTAATCAAAGCTGAGATGCTCCAGCCACCTCCCCCCCCTGTGTATAACAGAAGCTTTGGTAACCATGGCAACAAAACAAACAGTACACTCTGATTAATGGCTAAAATTTCCTGAAATGACCTCTAAACAAATGACCGTATTTTAAAAACTATACATCCTACAGCGAAGATCTTTATATTGTGAGAATCACAAGACCCAGACCTAGATTTTGATACATAGTATGTCTCTGAAATATTAAAATTGAAGGCACGGTCGCAGTTTAGAAATTGCCCTTCAAATTTGAAGGGGCTAGAGTGTAGTTTCAATGAATGTCAATGGACGGTGTGAGTTGCAAACAAATGGTCATATTGTGAAAACTATCAGGACTATGGCTTAGCCGTGGACATGTTTAGTGGCAGCAGGGATAGCTGAACGTTTTGATATAAGATTTGTGTAGGTGGGCTTGAAAATGAGGGAGTGGCGGCAGTTTAGAAATCATGTTCTGATTTTTCAGCTTTTGTCCCCTCCCCTGGGCTCTAATCAGAGCTGAGATGCTCCAGCCACCTCCCCCCCTGTGTATAAACAGAAGCTTTGGTAACCATGGCAACAAAACACACACAGTACACTCTGATTAATGGCTAAAATTTCTTGAAATGACCTCTAAACAAAAAGCTTTTTCTCAAAAACTGTAAAAGATATAAAACTGAAAAGCTATAGCCAGATAGCTGAATATTTTGTGAACATTTTAAAGTTTGTTTGGTGTCTCTAGGTGAAAGTATGAAGGAGCTGAAACTTTTGGGAGCGGAAGAAAAATTTAAGGATTTCAAGCATGCTCCCATTGACTTCAATGTTAAAAAAAAGTGATAAAAAGCTTAATATTTTAAAAAGTATAAATGGTAGAAAAAAAAGTTGAAAAAGAGCACACCTCAGCTAAAAGAGACGAACATTTTGATAGTTGAATGGTTTTAATAGCTGAAAGTATGCAGAAGTTACGCATTACCGAAAAACGTACGGAATAAGAAGAAAAATAATAAAAAAACGAATAACAATAGTGGGACTGCTAAAGCATTCCCACTAATAATAAAAAAACAAATAACAATAGTGGGACTGCTAAAGCATTCCCACTAATAAAAAAACGAATAACAATAGTGGGACTGCTAAAGCATTGCCACTAATAACAATAGTGGGACTGCTAAAGCATTCCCACTAACTAGAAAATGCATTTCCTGGGGAAAATGCGTGGGAATGCTGAATAGCTAAATTGCTAAAATGGCCGCCATCAAAACTGCCCCATCATACTGCCATCAAAACTGCCCCATCAGAATTGCCCCATCAAAATTGTCCCCATTAAAACTGCCCCATCATATAGCCACCATCAAAACTGGAATTAGCAGTTACAATAAGTAATGCACTCAACCACCATGGCCTATATGCACGCTCACCACGCAAGACTCCATTGCTTAAGAAAAAAACATGTTGAAGCTCGTTTAAAGTTTGCTGCACAACATTTAGACAAGCCTGTGAAATACTGGGAGAATATAGTCTGGTCAGATGAGACCAAAATTGAACACTTTGGATGCCATAATACACACCATGTTTGGAGGAATAATGGCACTGCATATCACCCAAAAAACACCATACCAGCAGTGAAATTTGGAGGTGGGAACATCATGGTATGGTGCTGATTTTCAGCAAACTGTACTGGCAAACTTTATGCTATTGAAGGAAGGATAAATGGAAAAATGTACCAAGACATTCTTGATAGAGATCTGCTGCTATCTGCCAAAAATGGGCTGGACAAAATTATTGGCACCTTCTAAAATTTGTAAGAAATAATATGCTATCCGAGCTTGTGATGCTCCTGTAATTTTAATTAAATTCACCTGTATCAATTACCAGGTGCTGACAATATAGAAATCTCACCGAAAACTAGGAATGGGCCAAACACCCCACGTGTTTGGTTTGCAGCAGAACTCCCAAACAGGGGAAATGTTCTAACCTCAACAGCGAACCCCAGTGAAGTCTATGGGAGCCGAAGAGGAAAAATCAAAAGTGCTCATTTTAAAAGCTTATACATGTATACAAGTAATTGGCCATAAAAGGGGCATGGGTACTACCCTGGGAGACTTGTATCAATAAACATATTTTTTTTAAAACAACCATGTTTTTTTTAACAAGCAATGATTTTTATGATGCTTAAAGTGCAACAATACAAATTAAATATTCCTTTAAATATAGTGCCTGGGGGTCCCCTTAATGTGCCTGTAAAGTGGAGCATCTGTAGTATGCATAAAACATGCTATAGCAAAAATGACATTTTTAAAGAAAAAAAAAACAAGTCAAATCCCATTTAAAATGGTTTACCGGCCCCCGGCTATTGAAAAAATAAAGAAAAAACGGAGTGGGGTCCCCCCCAATCAATACCAGGCCCTTCGGGTCTGGTATAAATTTTAAGGGCAACCAAACTGCAGAATAAAAAAAAAAACAGCTTAGGGTCCCCCCCACAATCTATACCAGACCCTTATCTGGGCATGCAGCCTGGCAGGTCAGGAGGGGGGGGGAGTGAGTGCACCCCCACCTGAACCATACCAGGCCACATGCCCTCAACATGGGGCAGTGGGTGCTTTGGGGCAGGGGGGCACCCCCCCACCTGAAAGCACCTTGTCCCCATGTTTATGGGGACAAGGGCCTCTTCCCGACAACCCTGGGGACAAGGTGCTTTGGTGTGGGGGGCAGAGCCATCCTGCCCTACAGCATCCATCCCCCATGTTGAGGACATGTGGCCTGGTATGGTTCAGGAGGGGCCCACACCTTGCAAATTCCGGTGTCTGGCGAATGGCCGAACATGCAAATGTTGGCCCGGTATGGTTCAGGAGGGGAATCGCCATGTGGCCTGGTATGGTTCAGGAGGGGGGGACCATGTGGCCTGGTATGGTGCAGGAGGGGGGGCGCACACCCTGCAAATTCCGGTGTTTGGCGAACGACCGAACAATCAAATGTTTGGTCCAAACTCATGCTCGGGCCGAAGCATCCATACCAGAAACCAGTTAAAATGGTGACAAATGTACTCAACCTTTCTGTTGTGTGTCTCTGTTTGCCACACAGAGCATGGAGAAGAGAAGGAGCAGCAAAGAATTGCCTGAGGATTTGGGAACAAAAATTGTGGAAAAGCATGGACAATCTCAAAGTTACAAGTCCCTCTCCGAAGACCTTACTGTTCCTGTGTCCACTGTTCACAACATTGTCAAGAAGTTTACAGCCCATGGCACTGTAGCTAATCTCCCTGGACGTGGACAAAAGAGAAACATTTTTCAAAGAGCTTGCCAGAACTTACCTGAGGAAGCCAAAATCATTTTGGGAGAATGTGCTGTGGACAGACTAAACAAAATTACAGCTTTTTGGTAAAGCCCATAATTCTACTGTTTTTGGAAAAAGAAATGAGGCCTTTAAAGAAAAGAATACAGTCCCTACAGTCAAACATGGTGGAGTTTCATTAATGTTTTGGGGTTGCGTTGCTGCTTCAGGCACTGGATGTCTTGACCATGTGCATGGCATTATGAAATCTGAAGACTACCAAAGAATTCTGCGGTGCAATGTAAGGCCCAGTGTCAGAAAGTTGGGTCTCCGTCAGAGGTCATGGGTCTTACAGCAGGACAATGACCCAAAGCACACATCAAAAAGCACCCGGAGATGGTTTTAGACAAAGTGCTGGAGAGTACTGAACTGACCAGCAATGAGTCCAGATCTAAATCCTATAGACACCTGTGGAGAGATCTCAAAACAGCAGTTGGGAAAAGGGACCCATCCAATCTGAGAGACCCGGAGCAGTTGGCGAAAGAAGAGTGGTCCAAAATTCCAGTAGAGAGGTGTAAGAAACAAATTGATGGTAGCAGAAAGCCGTTGATTTCAGTTATTTTTTTTCCAAGGGGTGTGCTACCAAATATTAAATTGGGGGTGCCAATATTTTTTATCGAGTCCATTTTTGGAGTTTTGCCTGGAATGTCTCAGGTTTGGCTTTTCTTTTCTCAATTTTTTTTGTGTCATACCAAAACAAACAAAGGAAATAAACACGAGAATGCCTAAACATTTGTAATTGTAACAATTTTCTGGGCAAAGTTGGGCATTATCTGACAGAAATGCAGAAGTTACCAATATTTTGGCCATGACTTGTATATGTTGCACAGTAGAGTTGCATTTTACCATTATTTTGTATAATAAATGTATTGATTTTTACAGAGGTGTTTGTCTTTTCTTTCCATGAACACACAAAGATCCACATTTTGCTTTCTTTTTTATTGGTTTTTGGAATTATACTCATTTGGAATGTGATGCATTATTTATCGACTCTTGTCATTCTTTTCACTGATAAAAAAAGGAATTTTATTTTTGGCAGGGACTGCTCTTTAAATGTAAAATTTTCCTTTTTTAACATTTTATTCTTACATCCTTTCACTGAACCTTCATGATTTAAAAGACATTGGTACGGGTAGATGTTTTACAACAAAGAGAAGACAGTGTTTTTTTTTTCTTAGTCGTATATCATTGTCAGTGTGCGGCATTCAAGAGCTGAACTATGGCAACTAATGTTCTTTGAACAAAGAAGACTAATGAATCTTTACTGCAAACAAAATATGTATCAATAAACTCCCTATAACCCTCTCCGGCATCATTTTACACAAAGTGACATTTCTGTCTGGACCACTTGAGACCTTTTTGAAGCTTATTTACAGTATACTAATATAAAAAAACAATGATTTGTAGAGGTTTGCTGGTTTCCTTTACAGAATTATCTTAAATCAAATTCACTGAGCAGAAATGAAGAAGGGGGTCGGGGGTCGGGCATCTGACCTTACCAGCCAATTCAAGGCTAATAATAGGCTTACTTAAATCTGAACTTTTATTGAGCAGTTAAATACATAAACAAAATACATATACACTATATTACCAAAAGTATTGCGACACACATGAACTTTAATGGCATCCCGGTCTTAGCCTGTAGGGTTCAATATTGAGTTGGCCCACCCTTTGTAGCTATAACAGCTTTAACTCTTCTGGGAAAGCTGTCCACAAGGTTTAGGAGTGTGTCTATGGGAATGTTTGACCATTCTTCCAGAAGCACATTTGTTCGGTCAGGCACTAATATTGGATGAGAAGGCCTGGCTCGCAGTCTCTGCTCTAATTTACACCAAAGTTGTTCTATCGGGTTGAGATCAGAACTCTGTGCACTGGTGCGCAGTAATGTGGAACAGGAAGGGGCCACCCCCTAACTGTTCCCACAAAGTTGGGAGCATGAATTCATCCCAAAGTTGTTCGGTTGAGGTCAGGACTCTGTGCGGGTCAGTCAAGTTCCTCCAACCCAAACTCGCTCATTCAAGTCTTTATGGACCTTGCTTTGTGCACTGGGCCAAATCATTTGGTGGTGGGGGGATTATGGTGCGGGGTTGTTTTTTTAGGGGTTGGGCTTGGCCCCTTAGTTCCAGTGAAGGGAACTTTTATGCCCCGTACACACGGTCGGATTTTCCGACGGAAAATGTGTGATAGGACCTTGTTGTCGGAAATTCCGACCATGTGTGGGCTCCATCACACATTTTCCATCGGAATTTCCGACACACAAAGTTTGAGAGCAGGCTATAAAATTTTCCGACAACAAAATCCGTTGTTGGAAATTCCGATCGTGTGTACACAAATCCGACGCACAAAGTGCCACGCATGCTCAGAATAAATTAAGAGATGAAAGCTATTGGCTACTGCCCCGTTTACAGTCCCGACGTACGTGTTTTACGTCACCGCGTTCAGAACGATCGGGTTTTCCGACAACTTTGTGCGGCCGTGTGTATGCAAAACAAGTTTGAGCCACCATCCGTCGGAAAAAATCCTAGGATTTTGTTGTCGGAATATCCGATCAATGTCCGACCGTGTGTATGGGGCATTAAGGTGTCAGCATGTCCTTTTTGGACAGTTTCTTGCTCCCAACTTTGTGGGGACAGTTTGGGGATGGCCCCTTTCTGTTCCAACATCCGAATCCGCTGCTGAGACCACTATTATCTGAAAGCCGGACCGCCCGCTGAAGAAGTGGATACTGGGGTAGTAGCAGCTAGCTGCTGCCATAACAACGATATTCCACTTCAAAGAGCCGCCGTATAATGACGGCGGGCGGTCCGTAAGTGGTTAAAAATTATGATTTAAATCAAGTTGTTTTAAATCAAGCCTTTTTATTAGTGATTTAAATCATGATTTAAATTTACTTGATTTAAAGCATATCCACCCTGATTGTTAGTATTTTAAATTTAATTATTGGGTAAATGGCAGCCAATGGAGGGAGGGGTAGCAGACACTAAGCATAAATAAATAAAAGCTGATCATTGTAATCACCCCTGCGAGTGTTAAATGGTTTGTCCCATACATGAGAACTAATACATTCTACTGGCGAGCTTGTGCTTTTGAAAAGCAAAAGACTTGCTGGCTGGATCACCAGATGAAAATAGACTAAAAAAAAGCCCAAAAAGGAAACAAATACAGCCATCACATCTAAGAATTGGTAAGCTGCAATATAAAAAAAAGTTTGGATTTAATGCTGCTTTAAAAAATACACATTATGGAATTGACACATAACCGTTACAATTCTTGTACAGTTTATTATTGCAAAATTACCAGTTTATATTTTTTGGTACTTTTCTGTAAAAGAAAATAAATATGTTTTGATTGCCCAACCTCCTGGGCACTGAGCAGAATGACACAACACGCCTTCTATTTCACATATTTATTGAACAACCCTTTATCATTCAATTTGTATTTTCCATTGGCTGAATGCCTCCTGCCTCTTCCGATACAAATCCTAGAATTATTAAGAGAGATGTGTCAGGCCAAGATGTCCAACGCACAAACCCTTGGGAGGCTTCTTAACGAAATGTTTAAAAGTCTGCAGATTGTAATTTTGATAATAAAACAGTGACAAGCCTTTTTGTAAAGGGTCCCCCGAGGCAAGCCGGGGAATTATATAAGTCAGATGAATGTAACACAAATCCGTCCATGTTCCAATCATATTAAGTCGCCTGGGTTGGGGGCAAACAAATAAATAAATAAAAAAAAAAAAGCTCGCCCAAAGCAGAAGCTTAAATTTCCGACTCAAGGTTAACCCAGGGAGAGTGCGGGATATTGGTTTAAAAGGATGTGACTGAAATAAAATGACTTTTTGTCGCTTCGGTATGCAATCTTGAGCACAGTAAATAAGGAGTAAAAGGAACAAATGTCCCTAAAGAAACCTTTTTTGCTTTTCTAGTGATTATAGCATCACCGTGCGTTTATACAGCTTATACTCATCAGTGAATAATCAGAGAATAAATACTTTATAAGGCAAAACAAATTAAATATTAGACATGTGCAATTCCTTTAGTTCTGAACTCGTTCTTTAACGGATTTCGACAAGTTAAACCCGTTTAACAAATTTTTCCAAATATTCGAATATTCAAAAATTCATAGATTCAAAAATTCGAAAATTCGTAAATTCAAAATTAGAAAATCCGAAAAAAACTGAAAATTTGAAAATCCAAAATTATAACTAACTAATATCAACTTAAAGAGGATGTCCACCTAAAAAAAAAATATTAAAAGCCAGCAGCTACAAATACTGCAGCTGCTGACTTTTAATAAATGGACACTTACCTGTCCCAGGGTCCAGCGATGGCAGTAGCCAAAGCCGATCGATCGCTCGGGTCTCGGCAGCTGCCGCCGCCATCTTCGGTGAGGGAATCAGGTAGTGAAGCGTTGCGGCTTCACTTCCCGGTTCCCTGCTGCGCATGTGCGAGTCGCGCTGCGCGTCCTAACTGGTCTCCGCTATCTACTGGGACCTGTGTGTTTCCCAGGAGACAGGGGGGGGGATGAGTGGGGCGTGACTCCCGTGGGAGTCTATTCCCGGAACTGGGTGCAAATGCCTGTATTATACAGGTATCTGCAACCCCCCCTGAAAGGTGCCAAATGTGACACCGGAGGGGGGGGAGGGTTCCGAAAAGCGGAGGTTTCATTTTTGTGTGGAACTCCGCTTTAACTAGTACTAATGCCGCGTACACACGGGCGGACTTTTCGATGGACTAGGTCCGGTGGACTTTTCAACAGACTTTCCGACGGACTTACCGACGGACTTTCGAATGAACGGACTTGCCTACACACAATCAACCAAAGTCCGACGGATTCGTACGTGATGACGTACACCGGACTAAAATAAGGAAGTTCATAGCCAGTAGCCAATAGCTGCCCTAGCGTCGGTTTTTGTCCATCGGACTAGCATACAGACAAGCAGACTTTTGGACCGGACTCGAGTCCGTCGGAAGTATTTGAAACATGTTTCATTTCTAGGTCCGTCAAACTTTTGGGGAAAAAAAGTCAGCTGGAGCCCACACACGAACGAATTATCTGACGGAGTCCGGTCCGCCGGACCAAGTTTGACGTAAAGTTCGCTCATGTGTACGCGGCATAACTATTAAATTATAGGTATTAGAATTTCCTTTCAAATTTGGCTATTAGTGAACGTGACGAATACAAATTTATCCAAAGTTATGAATTATCCAAAATAACGAATGCCTAATCTAAACGAATGGAACGGAACAAATTAATCATAATAAATAACAATAATAGTAATAAAACCTTTTTATTATTATTTTTATTATTTATTATTATTAATTTGTTCCGTTCCATTTGTTTAGATGCGGCATTCGTTATTTTGGATAAATTTGTATTCGCTAAGTTTCAAAAACAGCCACATTTGATAGGAAATGCTAATACCTATAATTTATTTAATAAAAAAAAAAAATTGAGAATGTAAAAAGTTGTGCTGTCTCATAAGCAAACAAAAAACCCTTTAAAAAAAATATATAGCAAACACAGTGTATACTAATGATAAATGAAGAGTTCAATAAACAAGTGTCCATGTGTATCAAAAATGAATTTCATTATTATTCCACCAACTGGATGTGCTATCCACTGTTCCCAGTGATAATAAAGTATAACAATCGAAATGAAAACTAAATTGGCCTCCTCCCAACTTTCTTAGAGCGTTATATTGCACATATAATTTAATAGTTATTATTAGTTATTCTTTAGAATTTTAGGACTTTCGAATTTACAAATTTACAAAATTGCGATCATAACGAATGACACGGAAAACGAAAAAAAAAAACAAAAAACGAAGGAAACGAAAACGAACAAATTTTTTGGCAGTGCACATGTCCACAACATATATAAAGTACTATGGTTTTATTATATGCAATTTAAAATAAATTTACAGTAAAAACCACAATCTTGGTAGAGTGATACATCTTTCATAAAATTGCAAAACCCATATAACTGATGGGGATTTGTTGCAATACACTGGATACAGGAATTTCTTCACAGAATGTTGCCCAGCCAGAAATACCCAACGCGTTTCAATTTATTCATTTTGCAAATCTTCTTAAGAGAAGGGTTTGCCAGACTCCTAAGTCTTGGTAATTCTCTTATTGGGTGCTGACATCTTGACTCTTCCACGACTTAGGGGTTGATTTACTAAAACTGCAGAGTGAAAAATCTGTTGCAGCTCTGCATAGAAATCAGCTTTCAGTTCTTTTGGTCAAAGCTTAACCACCTCCTGCCCGCCGTATAGTGAAATGATGGGCGGACGGCAGCTTTCTCGTTCTGGAATGACGTCATATGACGTTGTTCCACTTTCGCCATGCTTGCGCGCCTGCGTGGGCGCGCAGCGTGGTGATCGGTGGTGCGCTCTCTCCCTGGGACACAGCACATCACCGATCTCGGTAAAGAGCCAATGAGAAGGCTCTTTAGCCATGTGATCAGCCATGTCCAGTCATAGCTGATCACATGTACACAAAGAAATGCTGGTTATCAGCATTCCTCTCCTCACACCGACAGCGTGTGAGGAGAGGAGAGCCAATCAGCAGCATTTCCTCACAGGGGAGGTGTGCACAGGTAATCAGGGTACTGATCATCAGTGCCCTAATTATCAGTGCAGCCCCAACAGTGCCCACCAGTGATGCCAGTCAGTGCCAATCAGTGATGCCAGTCAGTGCCAATCAGTGATGTCAGTCAGTGTCACCCATCAGTGTTGCCAATCAGTGGCATCAATCTGTGCCCATCAGTGCTACCTACCCATACAGCCTATCAGTGTCCACCTAGCCATGCTCATCAGTGCTGCATATTAGTGCCTCCTCAACAGTGCCCCTCAGTGCCATCTCACCAGTGCCCATCAGTGCCAGCTCATCACTGTCATCAGTGCCCATCAGTGTAGCCTATCAGTGCCCATCAGTGCAGCCTCATCAGTGCACACCAGTGAAGGAGAAAAATTACTAATTTACAAAATTTTATAACAGAAAACTTTTTTTTTTAACATTTTCAGTGTTTTTTTAAAATTATTTCTAGCAACAAAAAAAAACAGTGATGGTTAAATACCACCAAAAGAAGTCTCTATCTGTCTCAAAAAAATGATAAAAATGTTGTTTGGGTACAGCATCGCATGACCGCGCAATTGTCATTCAAAGAATGACAGCGCTGAAAGCTGAAAATTGGCCTGGGCAGAAAGGGGGTAAAAGTGCCCGGTAAGTAGTTAAAGTGGTTGTAAAAGCTGAAGGTTTTGTACCTTTATGTATTCTATTCAGTAAGGTAAAAAACCTTCAGTGTGCAGCTCCCCCCCTCAGTAATTACCCCTGAGCCAGATCTCAATCCAACGATGTGCACAAAGCTCTCCCGCGTCTCTCCCTCCTAATTTGCTGAAAATACAGCAACAGGAGCCATTGGCTCCTGATGCTGCCAATCACAGCCAGTGAGGCGGCAGCGGGGGCATGTCTTATAGACACAGCGGCCCGGCTCAGGAGCGAGCAGGCACGAGTGCCCCATAGCAAGTGGCTAGCTATAGGGGCACGCGGCAAAGGGGAGGGGCCTAGAGCGCCAGCCGGGGACCTGAGAAAAGGAGGATGGGGCTGCTCTGTGCAAAACCATTGCACATACAGGTAAGTATAGCATGTTTGTTATTTTTATTTTTTTATTTTACTTTACAATCACTTTAATTGAACATGTTAGAAGCTGATTGGCTACCATGCACAAATGCTCCAGATTTTGCACTCTCCAGTTTTAGTAAATCAACCCCTTAGCGATTGTCAAGCCACATGATCAATTACATCCCTGCCCTTCCTGTGAAAGTCATGGTATACAGTATGACTTATATATCTATGATAACAGTAAACTGATAGAAGTGTGAACTGTTTGATGGATATACGGTGGAGTGCATTGTCCTTCAAGAAAGCAGATCTATGGTGGAAGTATAGCATACTTGGAGGTTATTCTGGTGCTAGGCTACCACCATGCCGTTCACATAAAAAAGAACCAATGGGGTGCTAGATTCAGATTGGCTGTCCTATAAGGAGCCATACTATAGGACAATATTTTACATGTTTTTGACTTTTTTATTTATACCTGAATAGGTGTCCTACCAGTGCCAGGACATTTGTGTTCTCTGTTTGTCACACACCTTCGGGGCGGCCGCGGTCCGCATTGAAGAAGGGTCCTGTGCGTCTTTGGCTTTGAATCAGGTGCGAATTCAGGCAGAAATTTGGACCTGATTCACTCCTTAATCGCTGTACAGGGACACGTTGGACCCCCGCTGTGAGCCACGGCCGCAGCAAATGTGAACCCAGCCTAAAACCCCTTTCACACTGGGGAACCTTTCAGGCGCTTTAGCACTAAAAATAGCGCATGTAATGTGCCAGAAAAGCGCCTCTCAAGCCACCACAGTGTGAATCTGAGTGCTTTCACACTGGGGCGGTGCCCTTGCAGGACAGGAAAAAAAGTCCCGCAAGCAGCATCTTTAGGGCAGTGTGGGAACGCTGTATACACCTCTCTCAAAACACCCTGCCCATTGAAATCAATAGGCAGCGCTGCCAAAGCGCCTGCAAAGTGCTTTGGCAGCGCCGAAACACTGTCACTATTAACCCTTTCTTCGGCCGTTAGCGGGAGTTAAAAGTGCCCTGCTAGCGGCCAAAAAGCAACACTAAAACAGCAGTATAACGCCACTAAAACTAGTGTCAAATTACCGCTAACGCCCGAACCGCCACACAGTGAAAGGGGTCCTAAAGAATGACTGAAGCTCATGGATGACACTGACTGGTCTTCACCTTCCTGATTCCCGTGACGTTGTGTGCTTGTGCTTCTGAACTACCCATTACCGACCCAGCTTGCTCTTGGATACCTCTTGTCTTTCTCCTGGTTTAGACATCGCCTTGTCAATTGATTTGCTCCTTTCCTGTGTATGACCTTGGCTTGCCTGACCACGTCTCTGAACTTCTGTCTGCTGACCCCCGGCTCTCTGTCCTTAGCTACGTCACCTGACTATGCCTCCTGTCTTGCCCTGCCTGTTGTGATCCGCCCAAGGTGCCTACCCATTGTGACCAGCCTACCAAGGTGCCTACCCACTGTGACCAGCCCACCAAGGTGCCTACCCGCTGTGACCAGCCCACCAAGGTGCCTACCCACTGTAACCAGCCCACCAAGGTGCCTACCCGCTGTGACCAGCCCACCAAGGTGCCTACCCACTGTGACCAGCCCACCAAGGTGCCTACCCGCTGTGACCAGCCCACCAAGGTGCCTACCCACTGTAACCAGCCCACCAAGGTGCCTACCCACTGTGACCAGCCTGCTGCATTTACCTGCTGTGACCAGCCTGCTGCTACATTCCTGCTGTGCACTGTCTGCACAACCGGAATCCTTCCTGGGACCTGCTGCTTCTCTCATCTGGAGTCCGCCTGCAGGGAGATTCCCACATCAGAATCTGATGCCTGTGGCACAGCCGGCAGTCCCTGCTTCTTTGGGCTTAATGATCCCTGTTACCATCTTCAGAGACACTGAGCACTTAGCCACAAGGAAAGCCCTCTCAGCATTTTGGCTTCAGGACCAGGTAGATGACATGACCAATATACATTTCAAATATGCTACAAGACTTATAGTATGTTGGCTTAAAAACTGTGCAATACCCCTTACATAGAAATGTTATGGACATAGAAAAACTTTTTTGGGCAGAATTCCTAAGGCACAACTTACACAAAACTCCAAGATTATTATTATTATCCAAGAAATGTGTTGAGCCATATAATTATCTGTTGGAGATTCACAAAAAATAAAGTTGGAGTGGCATGGTCCACTAAGTGTTAAATATCTGAATTATGGTTAGGATATTTACAGTGATCAATTCCCATAATTGTTCAATTAACACCAATGTCCCTTTGTATTGAAAAGAGAAAGATAGTTCCTTGACGGGGAATGGATGGGACTTTCTGGGTGCTATTCATATAAACATCAACAACAGTTTGTAATTAAAAAAAGTATTTTATTTAGACACAAATACATGAAAGAAAAAAAGTATACGTTAAAAAAATGTCTTTCTGTGAGAGCATCAAAATTTGGAAAATTTGCATTTATAACTTTTGTATTCTTACTTATTAGACATGAATATCCACGCATGTTCCTGAAGAAGCCGCAAGGCGAAACATGTAGAACAGTGTGGTATTCTGCTGTATGGAAGAAAAGTATTATCATATACTTTTTTTCTTTCATGTATTTGTGTCTAAATAAAATCCTTTTTTTAATTACAAATCGCTGTTGATGTTTATATGAATAGCACCCAGAAAGTCCCATCCATTCCTCATCTGAATTATGGTGATGAAATTGTCATGGCAAATAGGAGTAGTCTCTGAATTGTTTTAAATTATTTTTTAGTGTTATATTCTTGTCATAAAAAAAAAATCTTGATTTTATACTGTATATTGGAGTCATAGGTGTGCTCAGCCTATCGCATTAGGGTGTGCACACCAAAGCTCAAACACACATGCCTTTCTCTACAGCCTCAGCTGCATGGGGCAGGGAATGAACGGGAAGTGCTCTGTGCTGAGTGGCTTCCTGTTCATTCACAAACTTTAGCATAGTAAACACGTTCACTTTGCTTAAGTTATGAATGAACAGAGTGAACAAGTGTGTTCACTTCATTTAGAAAAGGAAGGGGGCTGAGAAAATTACATATTTACTAGCCCCTTACCCCTGCTCTCCATCCTGAAACATACCCCGCAGCAATCGGGGGGAGAGGAGGGAATCCAGCATCACTGCAGGGTGTGAGGCAACAAGGTGGGGGTGTCAGAAACCATGAATCAGATTGAGACAAAAGTGCAGTAAAAATCACACTAGTTTAATAATATGAGTAAAAGGTAAACAGAACAAATGTAGTCAAAACATAGCCAGAGTTCGGTAACCGGAAGGGATAGTCAGACAAGCCAGGACGTCAGGGAGCCAGAGATCAGTGTACTAAAGGACAAGCCAGGAAATCAAGAAACTGGAGAATCAGCGTAGTGAAGCAGGATCAGGAACCAGAAGGGACGTCAGCCAAGCAAGTCTTTCACAGGTACACAGGAGAGAGTCTCCGCTATGTTGACCAGGCGAAGGCAGAGAGGATCTAGACTGAACAGCTTAAGCAGCCGGCAGGACTGACGAGCAGGATATTATCACCAAGTGAGTCACTGTGGAAAGATTAGAGCTGGCATTTAACCGACAGCTGAGCTGCCTGCTCTGAGAAGGAAGGGCTGAGCCCAGCTCTGACAGGGAGAAGTCTGGACAGTAGGGGGAATCAGCACCACACATAGTGATTAGAATGTGCCCATGCAAACATGGCACACCCCGTGCGCACACCTGTGATTGGAGTATTGTATATGCTGTGCCTAAAAAATCCTGCCAAATTTTTGTTCTATGTCTACAAAATTTCAAAAATGCTGTTGACTTTTAACAGTAAGTCAAAATTTGCATATTGGTGACAATGCAGCTTAGCACTAGTTACTAAAGCATATACAGGAGTTATACAGAGACTTCATTCTTTCTGATCTGCCTGCTTATTCATGAGTGACAGGCAGAGAACTAGTATTTTAGGAGGTCAGACTCCATATTTCTTTTTATTTCTCTCTTCCTCTTTTATCCTCTCAATGACATTTGCATCAATATAAAGTTTGGGAATTAGACCCACTTAACAGTTAACCAGCAGAGGTGGATGAGCGATTTTGGTTTGTGGGAGATTGTTTTCGTCTGTTTTTGTTTTTATTGTTTTTTTATTTTATCTATAAAATTTGCAGTGCAAGTTTTGGAGAGCATTTAAAAAATGTGGAAGTGTGCCTGCATTGGTGCTCAGTCATGTTGGAACAGGAAGGGGCCATCCCCAAACTGTTCCCACAAAGCTGGGAGCATGAAATTGTCCAAAATGTCTTGGTATGCTGACACCTTAAGAGTTCCCTTCATTTGAACTAAGGGGCCAAGCCCAACCCCTGAAAAACCACCCCACACCATAATCCCCCCTCCACCAAATGATTTGGGCCAGTGCACAAAGCAAGGTCCATAAAGATATGGATGAGCGAGTTTGGGGTGGAGGAACTTGACTGGCCTGAGAGTCCTGACCTCAACCCAATAAAACACCTTTGGGATGAATTATGCCCCGTACACACGGTCGGACTTTGTTCGGACATTCCGACAACAAAATCCATGGATTTTTTCCGACGGATGTTGGCTCAAACTTGCCTTGCATACACACGGTCACACAAAGTTGTCGGAAAATCCGATCATTCTGAACGCGGTGACGTAAAACATGTACGTCGGGACTATAAACGGGGCAGTGGCCAATAGCTTTCATCTCTTTATTTATTCTGAGCATGCGTGGCACTTTGTCCGTCGGATTTGTGTACACACAATCGGAATTTCTGACAACGGATTTTGTTGTCGGAAAATTTTATATCCTGCTCTCAACCTTTGTGTGTCGGAAAATCCGATGGAAAATGTGTGATGGAGCCTACACACGGTTGGAATTTCCGACAAAAAGGTCCCATCACACATTTTCCGTCGGAAAATCCGACCGTGTGTACGGGGCATTAGAGCGGAGACTGCAAGCCAGGCCTTCTCGTCCAACATCAGTGCCTGACCTCACAAATGTGCTTCTGGAAGAATGGTCAAACATTCCCACAGACACACTCCTAAACCTTGTGGACGGCATTCCCAGAAGAGTTGAAGCTGTTATAGCTGCAAAGGGTGGGCCAACTCAATATTGAAACCTACAGACTAAGACTGGGATGCCATTAAAGTTCATGTGTGTGTAAAGGCAGGCGTCACAATACTTTTGGTAATATGGTGTATGCACAGTATAAAATAGAAACAATGAAATGAGGAAATAAAGGCAAATATAAATGTACTAATCTGAGCATAAAAGCTATTTGGTAAATTAAAGTAGGATGGATTGTTAAAAGGTTGTTCATTTTCAGTTACTGTATATTGTAAATCCCCGTTGCTCTTTCCACTATCCTACTGCATAAACCCAGGACAGTTGAAAACAAACTTCCAGCACTCTTTGAAGTTGTATATATAACTATTTGCTGGCATCTTGTGCATTTTCTACTCATCAGATTATGAGTCATGGTTTCTGTTCACAAAATGTCCAACGCAACATAAATTCTGCAGTGAGAAAACAGACAAGTTATTTTTCAAAGCAAATAAAGTACCAGATTTATTTAGGATAAAAATCAGAAGCAAAGAAAATGTCACCTCTAAATGCAGGAATTTAATTCCTCTGCTGTCTCTCCGGAGAGTAGGGAGTGCAAAAGCCTAGTTAAACCATAAAGAAGGATTATCGGTATGTATGCCCTTTAAACAAATTAAAGTGGATTATCTAGCTTAGTGGATAAAAGGGGTTAATTTTGCTGAAAAAATTATGATAATGTAAAATAAAATAGTTAAACGTTTGATCCTAAAAGGATAGACAGTTTAGGTCAAGCAGGTCAACGGAGGTTTGACACAGTTTAAAATCCTATTAAATATGATGAGATAGAGAGATGTTTTGACAGTGAACGGTGAATCCACCAGGTTTGTTTTTTTTTTTTTAGATTTTTTTGATGTATTTACTTTGACATTTGAAATTCAGAACAGCCCAAAGTAAAACATTTTTAATGCTTTGCTTCTAGCAGAGCCTACTTCATGTAATATAATGTAGTATTAGGCCTGCACTGAGATACTATACTATAAAAACTACTCAAAGATCTCAGATAGCACTCAACTGTACTAAATGACAAAATATATTTATTTTAAAGATATATATATATATATATATATATATATGTATGTGTGTGTATATATATATATATATATATATATATATATATATATATATATATATATATATATATATAAAAAAATACATATATGTATGTATATGTGTATATATATATATATATATACATATATGTATTTATGTACATTTTTGTAAATATTTCATTCTATCTTTTCATGTGACAACACTGAAGAAATGACACTTTGCTACAATGTAAAGTAGTGAGTGTACAGCTTGTATAACAGTGTAAATTTGCTGTCCCCTCAAAATAACTCAACACACAGCCATTAATGTCTAAACCGCTGGCAACAAAAGTGATTACACCCCTAAGTGAAAATGTCCAAATTAGCCATTTTCCCTCCCTAGTGTCATGTGACTCGTTAGTGTTACAAGGTCTCAGGTGTGAATGGGGAGCAGGTGTGTTAAATTTGGTGTTATCGCTCTCACTCTCTCATACTGGTCACTGGAAGTTCAACATGGCACCTCATGGCAAAGAACTCTCTGAGGAGCTGAAAAAACTTGTTGCTCTACATAAAGATGGCCTAGGCTATAAGTAGATTGCCAAGACCCTGAAACTGAGCTGCAGCACGGTGGCCAAGACAATACAGCAGTTTAACAGGACAGGTTCCACTCGGAACAGGCCTCGCCAGGGTCGACCAAAGAAGTTGAGTGTACCTGCTCAGCGTCATATCCAGAGGTTGTCTTTGGGAAATAGACATATGAGTGCTGCCAGCATTGCTGCAGAGGTTGAAGGGGTGGGGGGTCAGCCTGTCAGTGCTCAGACCATACGCCACACACTGCATTAAATTGGTCTGCAGGGCTGCCCTCCCAGAAGGAAGCCTCTTCTAAAGATGATGCACAAGAAAGCCCACAAACAGTTTGCTGAAGACAAACAGACTAAGGACATGGATTACTGGAACCATGTCCTGTGGTCTGATGAGACCAAGATAAACTTATTTGGTTCAGATGGTGACAAGCGTGTGTGGGGGCAACCAGGTGAGGAGTACAAAGACAAGTGTGTCTTGCCTACAGTCAAGCATGGTGGTGGGAGTGTCATGGTCTGGGGCTGCATGAGTGCTGCCGGCACTGGAGATCTACAGATCATTGAGGGAACCATGAATGCCAACATGTACTGTGACATACTGAAGCAGAGCATAATCCCCTCCCTTCAGAGACTGGGCCGCAGGGCAGTATTCCAACATGATAACGACCCCAAACACACCTCCAAGATGACCACTGCCTTGCTAAAGAAGCTGATGGTAAAGGTGATGAACTGGCCAAGCATGTCTCCAGACCTAAACCCTATTGATCATCTGTAGGGCATCAAATGGAAGATGGAGAAGCACAAGGTCTCTAACATCTACCAGCTCTGTGATGTCATCATGGAGGAGTGGAAGAGGACTCCAGTGGCAACCTGTGAAGCTCTGGTGAACTCCATGCCCAGGAGGGTTAAGGCAGTGCTGGAAAATATTGGTGGCCACACAAAATATTGACACTTTGGGCCCAATTTGAACATTTTCACTTAGGGGTGTACTCACTTTTGTTGCCAGCGGTTTAGACATTAATGGCTGTGTGTTGAGTTATTTTGAGGGGACAACAAATTTACACTGTTATACAAGCTGTACACTCACTACTTTACATTGTAGCAAAGTGTCATTTCTTCAGTGTTGTCACATGAAAAGATAGAAGAAAATATTTACAAAAATGTGAGGGGTGTATATCATTTTTTTTTTAATACAAATATGTATTCAATAGAAAATAGTAAAATGTTTTTATGCGTTTAATGAAAATTGTGGGCATATTTCTGCACCCATGACAGATAGCTGCAGTGTGTGGCCTCCCATAGAATGAATGGCTGTACCTAGGTATACAATGTGCTTGTGTAAACTCATGCACAGGCAAGGCCATTAATTTACTGAATGTGGCTTTTGCAGAAGAGTGATATCCAGGTAGATTTGGGCCTTTGTGTTTATTCTATGTACATCATTATTTTCTAGAATATATGAACATCGTTATTTTCTAGAAAAAAAATCATATTGAATGATTTTATTTTTTTTTACTGTATCTTGCTGGAGTTTTGCTAATAAAAAGCACATCTAAAAGACAAATTTTAAACAACTACTATGGATTACTAAACTTTATGGCCTCGCACTTAGCCCTTTATATTAAGGCTAAGAGAAAAAGGTTTTAATATAGCCTGTACACAATACTAATGATAATGTGGAGCTGTCCAGGGTGCTGATAAGGTATTCTAAAGTGCAACCAATGGCTCCTGTTTGACAGTCTAAACAAGTCCTAAATCCAGTTACTATGTGATGCACAAGCTTCATAAAGTAAACAAAAAACCCAGGCTGTCTCCAGGATAGCAAGCAATTGTGCTGGTAAAAGTTTTAAAATGACTTTCTAAGCTATTCCTAGACTTGCCAGGCTTTACAAGTTTGTTGCACAATTGCAGCAAGTCCACATTGCATGACACCAGATCAACTTTCTTTGCAAACATTCTGCAAGTTTGCTGCAAGTTGTGGTTCAGTTATATTGTGGAATAGTCATCCCACCACAGGGGGTCACTGTGACTGAATGTTCATGCTGTAGAACTACAGTGCTCTTTCTGTAGACTCACCACTGCAACTTTGCTCATGCTAGGGACTTGCCACACACATTTGCTACAAATTGGAAAAGTGTCAACTAAAACTAGAACTAGCATTTCAAGTGCTCTGCAAGTATACAATGTGCAAGTGAAAATGTGCAGCAAGTTAAAAGACTTCAAAGAATGCAACACTGCCACAAATTTGTGGCAAGTTATCCTTGGTATCTGGGCATGGCCAGGGGTTAGGCTCAGAGACCTGTAGGTATAGCAATAGAGAGGCTCCCAACAACCAACAGGATAAGTACATAAGCAGATCACCCTGATGAATGATGCAAGCTCACCCAAGGTGCAAGGGTCTAAGCTCTAACCAGTATTCACCAGAGCTCCTGATAGTAGAGATGGGTTTTGCTGTGTGTTAATACCAGGTCACAGTCCTCAGGATCACCCCACCAGGAGGTGAGGAAGCTGGAGTCCAGTAGCAGATATAGCAGGTAAGGATCAAGCAGAGGCATAGTCAGTGGCAGTCAGTCAATAGAGGGCGCACGGGAACCATCCCCCCCCCCCCTACATCTAGAATTGTAAAAAAAAGAGTGGTTCCTTAATTGTGTCCGAACACCGGACACTAAGTTGATATGTGGGAAGCTTGACTGTTGCAATCAGGTGATTGCAGCTGAAAAGCTTCATTGGGTGGTCTTTGGAGTGTCCTCGGGATGCAAGCCATGCGTCTGGAACACTCCCTACTCTACATTGATTCCCATGGTTACTTGTTTTTGATTAGCGGGTCTTAGGCGGTGCTTTTCATGGAACCATCACTTCCGGTTTCCCACCACTCGTCACTCGGATGTTGGAAGCAGAGCACGGCCTGCTGGACCAGACGGGGTAAGCTAAGCAGCACAGTGCCACCCGTGGGGTGAACCAATGCCATGATGAATGCTCATTCAATTTCCCACTTACACCCGCCGTCTGCCACTCTGCTCCACACAGGCACACACTCCCCCCCCTGCTCTCCACCACATGAGTCTCTGTGGCAGTGCAGACTGGGCCCAGGCGTGATCACGCGGCTGGACAAGCGGGGTATGTGTAGAGATCGGCTGGCCCAGGGAAAAGAGAGCAGAGACTGGGACCCTACTACATCATCTGTCCTGTGGTGTATACAGCTATATACACCCACCATCTTCCTTCTTGTATATAGACCTTCCTCCGTCCTCACTATGACTGCAGATATACATCATCTGTCCTGTTACTGTATATATAGCTGTATACAGGATAGATGATATATATCTGCAGTCAGTGATGATGGAGCAAGGTCTCTATATACAGGAAGGAAGGTGGGTGTATATATAGCTATATACACCCACCTTCCTTCCTGTATATACTAATACCAGCCACCTCCTCTATATACACATCCCTCAATACTGTAAAGGCTGCATATTACGTGCACAGTGAGGTCGCATATGATTGGCACAGTGAGGCTGCATATTATGGGCACAGTGAGGCCACATATGATTGGCACAGTGAGGCTGCATATTATGGGCACAGTGAGGCCGCATATGATTGGCACAGTGAGGCTGAATATGATGGGCACAGTGAGGCTGCATATGATGGGCACAGTAAGGCTGCATATGATGGGCACAGTGAGGCTGCATATGATGGGCACAGTGAGGTTGAAATTGATTGGCACAGTAAGGCTGCATATGATGGGCACACTAAGGCTGCAATTAATGGGCACGGTGAGGCTTAATATGATGGGCACAGTAAGGTTGAAATTGATTGGCACAGTCAGGCTGCATATGATGGGCAAAGTAAGGCTGCATATTATGGGCACAGTGAGGTTTAAATTGATTGTATGAGATCACAGTGAGATTGGCACAGTGAGGCTGCATATGATGGGCACAGTAAGGTTGCATATGGGGGGCACAGTGAGGCTGCATATGGGGGCACAGTGAGGCTGACATTGATTGGCATAGTAAGGCTGCATATGATGAGCACAGTAAGGCTGCATATGATGGGCACAGTGAGGCTGCATATGATGGGCACAGTGAGTTTGAAATTGATTGGCACAGTGAGGCTGCATATTATGGGCACAGTGAGGCCGCATATGATTGGCACAGTGAGGCTGAATATGATGGGCACAGTGAGGCTGCATATGATGGGCACAGTAAGGCTGCATATTATGGGCACAGTGAGGCCGCATATGATTGGCACAGTGAGGCTGAATATGATGGGCACAGTGAGGTTGAAATTGATTGGCACAGTAAGGCTGCATATGATGGGCACACTAAGGCTGCAATTAATGGGCACGGTGAGGCTTAATATGATGGGCACAGTAAGGTTGAAATTGATTGGCACAGTCAGGCTGCATATGATGGGCAAAGTAAGGCTGCATATTATGGGCACAGTGAGGTTTAAATTGATTGTATGAGATCACAGTGAGATTGGCACAGTGAGGCTGCATATGATGGGCACAGTAAGGTTGCATATGGGGGGCACAGTGAGGCTGCATATGGGGGCACAGTGAGGCTGACATTGATTGGCATAGTAAGGCTGCATATGATGAGCACAGTAAGGCTGCATATGATGGGCACAGTGAGGCTGCATATGATGGGCACAGTGAGTTTGAAATTGATTGGCACAGTGAGGCTGCATATGATGGGCACAGTAAGGCTGCATATGATGGGCATGTTATCTAGCAGTAATGATACATAATCACCTGATAAATGTCTATTCACAGTTCTGCATTACTAACAGTTTTATGTTTCAGTGTGTTATAGCAAGCAATTGTGCTGTAAGATTGAAAATGACTTGCTAAGCTATTGCTAGACTTCCCAGGCTTCACAAGTTTGTTGCACAATTGCAGCAAGTCCGCATTGCATGACTCCAGATCAACTTTTTTTCAAAACATTCTGCAAGTCTGCTGCAAGTTCTGGTTCAGTTATGTTGTGCAATAGTCATCCCACCACAGGGGTCACTGTGGCCGAATCTTCATGCTGTAGACTTGCAGAGCTCTTGCTGTAGACTCACCACTGCAACTTTGCTCTTGCTAGAGACTTGCCACGCAAATTTGCTTCAAACTGGAAAAGTGTCAACTAGAATTTGTGCTTCAAGTGCTCTGAAAGTATACAACTTGCACGTGAAAATGTGCAGCAACTTAACAGACTTGCTATCTGGGTGGGTGTAGTCAGTAAACAAGCCAAAGATCGGTAACAAGTAGTTGCAGGTAGGCATCAAGTGCAGGCGTAGTCAAGGAACAACCCAAGGGTTGATAATGAATGCTAGAGGAGATAAGGACAGCTGCAGGTATGCAAAAAAGCAAGATATCGGCTGGAGAGAGAACAGTAATCTGGCAAACAGGAAGTGCAGAGATCTGGCCTAAATCAGGAAGTTAATGGGAGGAATAAACAGTTCAAGGTTCACCAAAAAACAAGAGACAAGAAAAATTGTCCTAAGAGATCAGGCAGGGAGCTGTGTAGGTGTCACAGCGAGAAGAGCTATATCCTGATACCACGAAGGTTGCAGGTTCAGATCTGGACCCTGATAATAGGTACTACAGCTCATGGTGGAAGTTTCAGTAACAGAGGCAGGGCTTTCTCCCCTTGCAACATTGTTTCATCCTGCTATAGTGCACAGCCTATGTGAGAGTGTCACAGCCCGGTGCAGCAGTCCTGGAGTTTGAAAAACATGCTATTCTTTTTCTTCTTTCCCTAGTGATGCTGGGATGGATCAGATTGGTTCTGATTGGTCAGTGAGGTAATGCTCATGTGCTGACCAATCATTACTGCTCTGAACTTTCAGCAAATTTGGGGTGAGATTTGGTAATGTCACTCTTGTGCTACTCACTGTTCTCCTTGCTGGAGTGGAAGCTATATCTGAGGATCTGCAGAGCAAGAGGCTCCCTGCTTCTGATTTATCCAAGATCTGTGCTACTTCCTATTCTCCTGCCATTTCTTGATCATTACCCCACCAATCACCAGATTACTAGTCATTGGGGGCAGCTCTGACATAAGGAAGCAAAGCTTTGTTCCTCTGCCAAGATGACTTCCTCTCCACAGAGACATGGTGCAGAACAAAACATGGTAGGTATGCAAAGGGGTAAATATCAGCTACAGAGAGTCTGTGCATGATATCGACTAGTTCTTTGCCCTCTGCTTGTCTTCTTTTGGAGCACAACCCTCACAAGCCAGGTTCTCTTTAACCATTTCAACTAAAGGAAAACTTGTCATATAAAAATCATGTAGGTTGCCCTGCTAAACTTTCCTTTTCATAATGTTAGTTGCCTGGCCATCATTTTGACCCGCCTACTTCAATTAATTTTACCACTGACCATGAACAAGTATGCAAAAAAGGACTTTTGACTTTCTCTGACTTTCTCAACCTGCATTTTTTTCACATTAGTAATTTGAAGTGTTGAAATCAGTTTGCATAGCACGGAAACATATGACATATGGCTGCAGTGACACTCAGATGAAGCATGATAAAACCTGATTAATCAGATGGCAGGGATTGATATAAAACTCAGGTTATATGTAAATTGAGCAAATATTTTAAAGCTGGCCATACACTGATCAAAATGTGACTGATTCAGCAGAAACAAGCCTAGTTTCAATCAGTGTGTGGCCGCTCCTACTCAACCAATAGACTTCTGCTGAAGGGAAATTTTGGAAAATTTTCCCTGATCAACTGAAGCTGCTGATTCATGTGTTCTGACAGCAGTGGGTGCCACTGTATGGCCAGCTTAAAGCAGAACCAAACTCTCTCACTCAACATTAACTATTTTTAATCCTTAAATTGGACCTTCAGTCATTTTTTCATCTTTTCATCTATTAAATCTTCTGCCCTTGTTGTTGTTTTAACTTTGGATAGTAAAACATTTTTTTTTCTGCCAGTAAATACCTAATACAGCCCACTTCCTGTTTCTTGTCTGGTCATTAGCCTAGGCTTATGACATCATGCACAGCTCTCTCTCACTCTCCTGAGAGTTTGCCAGGAAGGAAGGGGGGATTAGTCATAAGAGGGCCAATGAAAGCTGCAGAGCTGGAGGTGTGCCTCTGTATGTCTGTGTAAATCCAGGAAGTGAACAGGCAGCAGCTTCCGCTGCCCACAGTTAAAATGGCTGCAGCCAGACTCAGTGGAGGGAGATTTCTGCAGCATATTTGGCAAGTACAAAAATTCAACTGTGATCAGATGTGGTCATTTTGATTAGCTCTGCATGAAAAGAGCTTTCATGGAGCATTTCAGTCCCTGGTAGTGCAATTGAAGCAAACAATCAATTATGGGTGGCAAAGGACTGTCACCGGGATCTTCGGGATCAACACTGAAGAAATGGCTGCACTCCAAGATCCATCAAAATGCTTATTTAATGAACGAACATCCTGGGTAATGAATAAGCCCACCTGTTAGTGTGTGAAACGCATCTACCGTTTGAACTGTCTGTAACACTTGGGATGTTCGTTCATGAAATAAGAATTTTGATGGATCTTGGAGTGCAGCCATTTCTTCAGCGTTGATCGTATGCGGAGGCGAGCCGAGGCGGGCACCCGTGATATCATTAGGCTTCCTGTCTCACCTAGAGCAGTGAGTTCTTTTGTTGGGATCTTCGGGATAAAGCCGTGGACAGGCACAAGTCAGGAGAAGGATACAAAAAGCACAATGATGTCTATTATTAAGAAATAATGTATTTGTTACAACACAGACCCTCCCTGGATCAGGACATCGCTCCAAACTGGATGAAAGAGCCAGGAGGAAACTGGTCAGAGAGTCTACCAAGAGGCCTACAGCAATTCTGAAGCAGTTGCAGGAATGTATGACAAAGAGTGGTCATTGTGTGCATGTGACACCTATATCACACATTCTTCACAAATGTGGCTTGTATGGGAGGGTTGCAAAAAAAAAAAAAAAATCCACTCCTCAAGAATGACCACATGCAGTCACAACTGAGCTTTCCCAAAATGCACCTTGAAGATTCTGAGGCCACATGGAAAAATGTGTTCTGGTCAGATGAGACTAAAATTGAATGATTTGGCCTCAACACCAAACAATATCTCTACCGGAAATCCAATGCAGCTCACCATCCAAATACGACCATTCCTACAGTAAAACATGGAGGTGGTAATATCCTGTTATGGGGGTGTTTCTCTGGAGCACTTGTCAGGATAGAAGGAAAAATGGATGGGGCAAAATTCCATCAAATTCTTGAGGAAAATCCGCTGCCCTCTGCCAGAAAGTTGTCAATGTGAAGAAGGTTTACCTTTCAACATGACAATGACCCAAAACACACAGCGAACATGACCACACATGGTTAAAGAAGAAAAAGGTGAATGTCCTAGTCAGAGCCCAGACTTAAACCCCATTGAAAATCCGCAGTCCACAAACGGTCACCATCAAATGTAACTAAACTTGAGCAGTTCTGCAAAGAAGAGTGGGCAAATATTGCAAAATCTAGATGTGCAAAGTTAGTTGAGAGACAAATCTCAACAGACTAAAGACTGTAATTAAAGCAAAAGGTGGTCCAACAAAATACTGACACAAGGGGGTGATCCTTTTTCCAACTCACTGATTCTGTTTTAAAATTTTTTTTAACATGTTGCTGATATATCTTTCACGTGGATGTTATAAGTTGCAGTTGACTAAATACAGCTGGGTAAAACAAAAATGGTGTCTGCCTTCATTCCAGGCTTCAAAGCAACAAAATATGATGGGGGGTGATTCTTTTCTATACCCACTGTATATGTGCTATTACTAGTGACAGATTACATCATACAGTATATGTAATTTTTGACTTTGACAACACAAGTACAAATAAAAAATATATACTGTATTTATTGGCGTATAACATGCACTTTTTCACCCTGAAAATTGGGGGCAAATAGCGTGTTCGTGTTATATGCCAATACTTCAATATTAGCTGCCTCGGAGGGGACAGGGAGGGGACAGGACGTCCTTCAGATTACATACAGTGATAATCTACTGTTTACTTGGTGGCCTCTGTAATAGGAAGTCCTGTCTCCTGGGCCGCCATTGGACCACTGTTCTGTCTATCATAGGACATTCTTACTGTATGTAATCTGTCAGCGCTCGTCCCACCCCCCCCCTCCCTGTCCCCTCTAGGCTGCAGATGGGCATCGATCAGGCTGCACTGATGGCAATGTTGAGGCTGCTGCATTGATGGCAATGGTGAGGCTGCTGCATTGATGGCAATGGTGAGGCTGCTGCATTGATGGCAATGGTGAGGCTGCTGCATTGATGGCACTTGTGAGGCTGCAGATGGGCATTGATCAGGCTGCATTTATGGCAATGGTGAGGCTGCAGATGGGCACTGACCCTTATTTTGCTTCAAAATGTCCTTATTTAAAATTTAAGGTTTTTTTACCTCTTAAAATGAATGTGCGTGTTATACGCCTGTACGTGTTATACGCCGATAAATATGGTAAATTGTAATTTAAAAAAAAAAATATGGAATACATATCTATTTATACACAGTGCCTAAAGACAGAATATTATGAACAAGACCGAAATACATCTTGCATAAAAGCACTAAATTAATTTTTAGGCAGATAAAAAAAAATAATGATGATATACTGTCTAATATTATAGAAAAAGAAAAAGGAGAAGGAGGAGAAGCAGAAGGAGAAAAATGAGAAAGAGAAGAAGGAGAAGGGGGAGAAGATGGAGGAGGAGAGGGAGAAGGAGGAGAAGGAGAAGGGGGAGAAGATGGAGGAGGAGAAGGAGGAGAAGGAGAAGGGGGAGAAAATGGAGAAGGAGAAGGAGGAGAAGACAGAGGAGGAGAAGGAGAAGGGGGAGAAAATGGAGGAGGAGAAGGAGGAGAAGACAGAGGAGGAGAAGGAGAAGGGGGAGAAAATGAAGGAGGAGAAGGAGGAGAAGACAGAGGAGGAGAAGGAGGAGAAGAAGGAGAAGGAGAAGAAGGAGAAGTGGGAGAAGACAGAGGAGGAGAAGGAGAAAGAGAAGTAGAAAGAGAAGGAGGAAAAGAAGGAGAAGGAGGAGGAGAAGGAGAAGGGGGAGAAGATGGAGGAGGAGAAGGAGGAGAAGGAGAAGGGGAGAAAATGGAGGAGGAGAAGGAGGTGAAGACAGAGGAGAAGAAGGAGGAGAAGAAGGAGAAGAAGGAGAAGGGGGAGAAGACAGAGGAGGAGAAGGAGAAAGAGAAGGAGAAAGAGAAGGAGGAAAAGAAGGAGAAGGAGGAGGAGAAGAAGAAGGAGAAGAAGAAGGAAAACAGTATGTGCTAATGCTGACAAAAGACAACATCAAATATGTAATTTTTTTATTTTAACAATGCTGACAATGCTGCTCCTCTACAATTACAGTATGGTGAGCGATGGTTGTCATCCAAGGACAAGAAGCGAGTTACTAACAGGATCAGGAGAAAAAAGCCAGAAATAGGAAAACCAATGCACACATCCCATCTAAGAACTGGAAATCTGCAATATATTGTCCTGGGGTTTAGATTCACTTTAAAGGAGAATGAAGCCCGAAGCTCATTTGGCTGCACTTCTCCTGTGGGTCTCCTGGACCGACAGCTGGTTCAGCCTCTCAGCGAGCCACTGAGAGCCTTAGCCAGCTGCCCCCTCCACAGCCCAGCGCTCCAGTGAGCGTTGGTGGGGGGGCAGAGCAGACAGCAGTGACTCACATTCACCAGCTCCTCTGCTCACGAAACACTGAGAACTGAGCAATCAGCTGTGTTTGATCACTCAGTTCTCAGTCTTAGAACTGGCGGGGGACAAATGCAGCATCGAACTGATGCTGCATCCACGTAAATAAGTATGATTTCTAAAAAAAAGAAAAACAAAACATACGATTCTTTCAATGCAGCCTTGTACTCAAAGCACACTGCTCCTGCACCCCATATTATTTCGGAATATACAATCCTGAAGCACAACAAATCAACTGCAGGACAATGTTGGTGGCGCCGGCATTCGTCGTTAATAGAATACAAACACTTATTGACTGACTGCTCGATTGGTTGATTGATTGAAGCTCCTGTAAAAGTATATATGTGCCAGTTGGCTCTTGATGTCAATGCTTTTATTTTAAAAGGTATAGCGTAGCTTAAAAAACACGTCTGTGAGGTTTTATACTTTACTAACATGACATGTTCAAATGAATCATTTTAAACCTTTACTCTTTTGTATTGAAAAATGTCAGCTCTAAGTTTCTGTATAGCTAAGCATGTTGGTAATGCAGTGTGATTGGCGAAGTCAAGCCTCTTTATTGGGGGGAAAAAATCAATTTCTTGGAAACTATGCCAAATGTTCCTGCAGTTTTCTGTGTAGAATTCAAGAATAAAAACATTTTGAAATATATTAAATGTGAAAGCAAGTCTTTAGGCAAACATTATATATTACTGTGGTATTTCTCTAGTATAGATTTATAGAAAAGAAGCAGTACCATGTCTTTACATAAATGCAACTTTTCTGGTGTTGGGTATGATTTCCCATTTTTTTTAGGATATAGTGCCTATTTGGGTATTGGGTTCAGACTCCTGGGGGGCTGATTTGCCAAAGGCAAATAAGCTTTTCACTTTGCAAGAGAGTTGCACTTTGCAAGGACATTTTCCCCCGAGCTTGGTTGATAAGTTGAAGCTCTGCTGACCTCCACCATCCAATCATGGGCAAGCAAAACTAGTAGTAGTCTCTTGTGGGCCTACAAGCAAAATGCTAAAGATCAACAGCTCGTGACATTTAACCACTTTCGGACCGCCCACCGTCGTTATACGTCGGTACTTTGAAGGAGGGTATCGTTGTTGGTATCCTACCCTGGCATCCTCTTCATCAATGAGCGGTCCAGTTTAAGATAAAAGTGGTCTCTGCGGTGCATTTGCCGCAAGATCACTTTTGTCGGCGGCAGGAGAGGGCCTCCCCTTCCGCCGCGATCCGGTGCCCTCCGCCGCTTATCGGAGCCGTCGGTAGCGGCAGAGGCGATCGTGTCCTTCTCGTGGCCAGACATGAAGACGAGTGAGGGGCAGATGGCCCTCACCCATCTCCATATCATTGCAGAGCGGAAGCGACGTCAAAATTTCACTTCCACCCATAGCTCTTAAAGGGCCATTTTTTTTTTTTTTAATTAATTTTTTTTTATTATTGCATTTTAATGTAAATATGAGATCTGAGGTCTTTTTGACCCTAGATCTCATATTTAAGAGGTCCTGTCATGCTTTTTTTCTATTACAGGGGATGTTTACATTCCTTGTAATAGGAATAAAAGTGACAATTTTTTTTTTTAACCACTTGCCGACCGCCTCACGCCTATATACGTGAGCAGAGCGGCACGGGCAGGCAAAATCACGTACCTGAAACGTGATTGCCTTCCCACGGGTGGGGGTTCCGATCGGACCCCCCCCCCGGTGCCAGCTGCGGTCGGCATTTGGTTGGAAGCGATGAGAGACGAGGGGGAGGCCATCCGATCGTGGCCCCCCCCTCGCGATCGCTCCCAGCCAATGACAAACATCCCCTGCCTCTGTATAGTACACAGAGGCAGAGGATGTGATGTCATCTCTCCTCGGCTCGGGAGTTTCCGTTCCAGCGCCGAGGGGAGATGACATGTAAGTGCACCAACACTCACACACACACAGTAGAACATGCCAGGCATACCTTACACCCCCGATCCCCCCCCGATCACCCCCCGATCCCCCCCCAATCACCCCCCCCCCCTGTCACAAACTGACACCAAGCAGGTTTTTTTTTTTTTGTTTTTTTTTTCCTGATTACTGCATAGTGTCAGTTTGTGACAGTTAGCAGTGTTAGGGTAGTGACTGTTACCCCCCTGTAGGTCTAGGGTACCCCCCTTACCCCCCCTAATAAAGTTTTAACCCCTTGATCACCCCCCGTCACCAGTGTCGCTAAGCGATCATTTTTCTGATCGCTGTATTAGTGTCGCTGGTGACGCTAGTTAGGGACGTAAATATTTAGGTTCGCCGTCAGCGTTTTATAGCGACAGGGACCCCCATATACTACCGAATAAATGTTTTAACCCCTTGATTGCCCCCTAGTTAACCCTTTCACCACTGATCACCGTATAACCGTTACGGGTGACGCTGGTTAGTTTGTTTATTTTTTATAGTGTCAGGGCACCCGCCGTTTATTACCAAATAAAAGTTTAGCCCCCTGTAGGTCTAGGGTACCCCCCTTACCCCCCCCTAATAAAGTTTTAACCCCTTGATTACCCCCTGTCGCCAGTGTCGCTAAGCAATCATTTTTCTGATCGCTGTATTAGTGTCGCTGGTGACGCTAGTTAGGGACGTAAATATTTAGGTTCGCCGTCAGTGTTTTATAGCGACAGGGACCCCCATATACTATCTAATAAATGTTTTAACCCCTTGATGGCCCCCTAGTTAACCCTTTTACCACTGATCACCGTATAACCGTTACGGGTGACGCTGGTTAGTTTGTTTATTTTTTATAGTGTCAGGGCACCCGCCGTTTATTACCGAAAAAAGGTTTAGCCCCCTGATCGCCCGGCGGTGATATGCGTCGCCCTAGGCAGCGTCAGATTAGCACCAGTACCGCGAACACCCATGCACGCACCGTACACGCACCGTACACCTCCCTTAGTGGTATAGTATCTGAACGCATCAATATCTGATCCGATCAGATCTATACTGGCGTCCCCAGCAGTTTAGGGTTCCCAAAAATGCAGTGTTAGTGGGATCAGCCCAGATACCTGCTAGCACCTGCGTTTTGCCCCTCCGCCCGGCCCAGCCCAGTCCAGCCCACCCAAGTGCAGTATCGATCGATCACTGTCACTTTTTTTTGTAGCGTTTTGGTGAACTGGCAAGCACCAGCGGCCTAGTACACCCCGGTCGTAGTCAAACCAGCACTGCAGTAACACTTGGTGACGTGGCGAGTCCCATAAGTGCAGTTCAAGCTGGTGAGGTGGCAAGCACAAGTAGTGTCCCGCTGCCACCAAAAAGACAAACACAGGCCCGTCGTGCCCATAGTGCCCTTCCTGCTGCATTCGCCAATCCTAATTGGGAACCCACCGCTTCTGCAGCGCCCGTACTTCCCCCATTCACATCCCCAACCAAATGCAGTCGGCTGCATGAGAGGCATTTATATATCCTCCCAAGTACCCCTACCCAACGAACCCCCCCAAAAAAGATGTTGTGTCTGCAGCTAGCGCGGATATAGGCGTGACACTCACTATTATTGTCCCTCCTGTCCTGACAATCCTGGTCTTTGCATTGGTGAATGTTTTGAACGCTACCATTCACTAGTTGAGTATTAGCGTAGGGTACAGCATTGCACAGACTAGGCACACTTTCACAGGGTCTCCCAAGATGCCATCGCATTTTGAGAGACCCGAACCTGGAAGCGGTTACAGTTATAAAAGTTACAGTTACAAAAAAAAAGTGTAAAAAAAAAAAAAAACACAAACAAAAATAAAAAAAAATAGTTGTCGTTTTATTGTTCTCTCTCTCTATTCTCTCTCTCTATTGTTCTGCTCTTTTTTACTGTATTCTATTCTGCAATGTTTTATTGTTATTATGTTTTATCATGTTTGCTTTTCAGGTGTGCAATTTTTTATACTTTACCGTTTACTGTGCTTTATTGTTAACCATTTTTTTGTCTTCAGGTACGCCATTCACGACTTTGAGTGGTTATACCAGAATGATGCCTGCAGGTTTAGGTATCATCTTGGTATCATTCTTTTTAGCCAGCGGTCGGCTTTCATGTAAAAGCAATCCTAGCGGCTAATTAGCCTCTAGACTGCTTTTACAAGCAGTGGGAGGGAATGCCCCCCCCCACCGTCTTCCGTGTTTTTCTCTGGCTCTCCTGTCTCAACAGGGAACCTGAGAATGCAGCCGGTGATTCAGCCAGCTGACCATAGAGCTGATCAGAGACCAGAGTGGCTCCAAACATCTCTATGGCCTAAGAAACCGGAAGCTACGAGCATTTTATGACTTAGATTTCGCCGGATGTAAATAGCGCCATTGGGAAATTGGGGGAGCATTTTATCACACCGATCTTGGTGTGGTCAGATGCTTTGAGGGCAGAGGAGAGATCTAGGGTCTAATAGACCCCAATTTTTTCAAAAAAGAGTACCTGTCACTACCTATTGCTATCATAGGGGATATTTACATTCCCTGAGATAACAATAAAAATGATTTAAAAAAAAAAAATGAAAGGAACAGTTTAAAAATAAGATAAAAAAGCAAAAAAATAATAAAGAAAAAAAAAAAATAAATAAAAAGCACCCCTGTCCCCCCTGCTCTCGCGCTAAGGCGAACGCAAGCGGCGGTCTGGCGTCAAATGTAAACAGCAATTGCACCATGCATGTGAGGTATCACCGCGAAGGTCAGATCGAGGGCAGTAATTTTAGCAGTAGACCTCCTCTGTAAATCTAAAGTGGTAACCTGTAAAGGCTTTTAAAGGCTTTTAAAAATGTATTAATTTTGTTGCCACTGCACGTTTGTGCGCAATTTTAAAGCATGTCATGTTTGGTATCCATGTACTCGGCCTAAGATCATCTTTTTTATTTCATCAAACATTTGGGCAATATAGTGTGTTTTAGTGCATTAAAATTTAAAAAAGTGTGTTTTTTCCCCAAAAAATGCGTTTGAAAATCGCTGCGCAAATACTGTGTGAAAAAAAAAAAATGAAACACCCACCATTTTAATCTGTAGGGCATTTGCTTTAAAATAATATATAATGTTTGGGGGTTCAAAGTAATTTTCTTGCAAAAAAAAATAATTTTTTCATGTAATCAAAAAGTGTCAGAAAGGGCTTTGTCTTCAAGTGGTTAGAAGAGTGGGTGATGTGTGACATAAGCTTCTAAATGTTGTGCATAAAATGCCAGGACAGTTCAAACCCCCCCCAAATGACCCCATTTTGGAAAGTAGACACCCCAAGCTATTTGCTGAGAGGCATGTCGAGTCCATGGAATATTTTATATTGTGACACAAGTAGCGGGAAAGAGACAAATTTTTTTTTTTTTTTTTTTTTTTGCACAAAGTTGTCACTAAATGTTATATTGCTCAAACGTGCCATGGGAATATGTGAAATTACACCCCAAAATAAATTCTGTTGCTTCTCCTGAGTACGGGGATACCACATGTGTGGGACTTTTTGGGAGCCTAGCCGCGCACGGGACCCCGAAAACCAAGCACCGCCTTCAGGCTTTCTAAGGCCGTAAATTTTTGATTTCACTCTTCACTGCCTATCACAGTTTCGGAGGCCATGGAATGCCCAGGTGGCACAAACCCCCCCCAAATTACCCCATTTTGGAAAGTAGACACCCCAAGCTATTTGCTGAGAGGTATAGTGAGTATTTTGCAGACCTCACTTTTTGTCACAAAGTTTTGAAAATTGAAAAAAGAAAAAAAAAATTTTTTTTTCTGGTCTTTCTTCATTTTCAAAAACAAATGAGAGCTGCAAAATACTCACCATGCCTCTCAGCAAATAGCTTGGGGTGTCTACTTTCCAAAATGGGGTCATTTGGGGGGGGGTTTGTGCCATCTTGGCATTTTATGGCCTTCAAAACTGTGATAGGTAGTGAGGAGTAAAATCAAAAATGTACGCCCTTAGAAATCCTGAAGGTGGTGCTGGGTTTTCGGGGCCCCGTACGCGGCTAGGCTCCCAAAAAGTGCCACACATGTGGTATCCCCGTACTCAGGAGAAGCAGCTGAATGTATTTTGGGGTGCAATTCCACATATGCCCATGGCCTGTGTGAGCAATATATCATTTAGTGACAACTTTTTGTAAATTTTTTTTTTTTTTTTTTTTGTCATTATTCAATCACTTGGGACAAAAAAAAAATATTCAATGGGTTCAACATGCCTCTCAGCAATTTCCTTGGGGTGTCTACTTTCCAAAATGGGGTCATTTGGGGGGGTTTTGTACTGCCCTGCCATTTTAGCACCTCAAGAAATGACATAGGCAGTCATAAACTAAAAGCTGTGTAAATTCCAGAAAATGTACCCTAGTTTGTAGACGCTATAACTTTTGCGCAAACCAATAAATATACGCTTATTGACATTTTTTTTACCAAAGACATGTGGCCGAATACATTTTGGCCTAAATGTATGACTAAAATTTAGTTTATTGGATTTTTTTTATAACAAAAAGTAGAAAATATCATTTTTTTTCAAAATTTTCAGTCTTTTTCCGTTTATAGCGCAAAAAATAAAAACGGCAGAGGTGATCAAATACCATCAAAAGAAAGCTCTATTTGTGGGAAGAAAAGGACGCAAATTTCGTTTGGGTAGAGCATTGCATGACCGCGCAATTAGCAGTTAAAGCGACGCAGTGCCGAATTGTAAAAAGTGCTCTGGTCAGGAAGGGGGTAAATCCTTCCGGGGCTGAAGTGGTTAAAGTGTAAAAATGTAAAAAAAAGCTAAAATAAATAAGAGAAAAAAAAATTATTTGCAGAAGCGAACGCATACGAGACTAGTGCCCGCATATGAAAACAATGTTCAAACCACACATGTGAGGTATCGCCGCGATCGGTAGAGCGAGAGCAATAATTCTAGCCCTAGAACTCCTCTGTAACTTAAAACATGCAACCCGTAGAATTTTATATGTTGCCTATGGAGATTTTTAAGGGTAAAAGTTTGTCGCCATTCCACAAGCGGGCGCAATTTTGAAGCGTGACATGTTGGGTATCAATTTACTCTGTGTAACATTATCTTTCACAATATAAAAAAATTGGGCTAACTTTACTGCTGTCTTATTTTTTTATTAAATAAATGTGTATTTTTTCCAAAAAAAATGTGCTTGTAAGACCTCTGCGCCAATACGGTGTGACAGAAAGTATTGCAAAGACCGCCATTTTATTCTCTAGGGTATTTGAAAAAAAATGTATAATGTTTGGGGGTTCTAAGTAATTTTCTAGCAAAAAAAACTGTTTTTAACTTGTAAACAACAAATCTCAGAAAGAGGCTAGGTCCTTAAGTGGTTAATGAAAAGCAAAGTGCAGTCTACTTTCAGCATTGTAGCATAGCCAGGGGTCCCAGACATTAAGGAACTTAGTGTTAGTGTCCTTGAGTATGGAAGTGAGCTTTTCCTGGACCATTGTTCCCTAAAACCTTTGCTGGACCTCAGCAAAGTTGAGGTTCTCCAGGTTCAAAGTTCTCCAGACTCTTGCCAATGTTTGCCACTGCCAGGCCGCTAGGGACACAAACTCCACCAGCTTCCTTTGGGTAGCAGAGAGGCTTGGATTTGGTTTATGTAGCACGGCTTCAGAGGTATTATGGGCAAGGGAAACATTCAGGACCGATCTGATCGAGGTGTATACCCGCATGCAAAACTGGATCACATTGGGGCATAACCACAATATACTGTATGTATAAAAATACCACTTTTCCTGCACCTCTGGAAAGACATTGAGGATGCAGCAAGGCCAAAATTTGGAAATACAATTAGGGGTCATGAACCAGCGTGAGAGCACTTTGTAGGCATTTTCTTGGGCCAAAATGTTGCAAGAACATTTGGAGGTAGAGAGTCAAATTGTGTTCCAATTTCGATATATAGGGGAGCGGTCAAGAACTGATAGAGTCTAGGAGGGAGGAGTATAGGTCAGAGACCAGTCCTTTTTGAGTGTGGGTCCTTATGGCATTGTTTCTCAAACACTGTCAGACATTTGGGGAGCCCTTATGATTTCTGAGGAGGGTACAAATATGGTGGCTTATTTGGGTGTATTGAAAAGTTTCATTGGCTGGTAAGTGCCAATGTTGTCAAAGGTATTGGAGGGATTTAACTCCGTTCCATTGCAAAGTGTGCTGAAGGATCAGAAAGCTTAGGCCTGTGACAAGGTGGGGTCCATAGCAGTTTATGCGTGAGAAGAGGGAAGCAGTCAGCGACTACCAGATGGGCCCAAATAGGCATTTCACTAGTGGCGGGTATCAGTTTGGGCCACAGTATAGTGGAGTTTAAGATTGGGCACAGCTAAGCCGCCCACCAGCCTACAGTGATACAGAACCAGAGCAGAGAGTCTGGGGTGGTGGAGGTGCCAGATAGTGAGGTTATTTATGCTGCTCAATCACCAGTATGTGGATCGGGATGGGAACCGGGAGGACCCTGAAGTAGTAAAGAAGTTTCGGCAAGTATGTCATGTGAAGAGCAAGGATCCTACAAAATCAATCAATCTGTAGGGACGTCCAGGAGGCTAAAAGGTTTGCCCAAGACAGGGAGTCAAACTACCGGACTAGCCAGACTCCAAGGTATGGCAAGGAGGACGGCCATGAAAAGTGGTAGTTGCCCGGAATCCTTGTAAGTTGTTCCAGGAGCAGAGAGAGGTGAAGGGGTTTGGATTTAGTTTTGTTGATGTGTAAATGTAAAATGGTCCTGGAGTCTGAAAAGACCTTCAATTAGACAAGATAACATGAGGGGAGAAGAGGAACAGTAAGATATCATCAGCATCAATTTGTGATGTTCTCCAGCAAGTTTCAAGCCGTGGATGTCCGGAAGTGCTCGAAGGGCTCCAGAGCAAGAATGAATAGCATGGGAGAGGGGGGACACCCTTGCCACATGCCTTGTCAGATATAAAATTGGTCGGAGGAAAAGCCAGCGTATTTCAATACCACAGAGGGCTGCGTATAAAGGGCTGAGATCCAAACTAAGAATGTCTTGCCGACACCCCACTGATGGCGAGGATAAAACATATACAGTAGTCCCAGGAGATGCAGTCGAAGGCCTTGCAGAAGTTGAGCAATAGGAGCATGGCTGGGATAGATCCAGTCTTGGTGAGGTGAATAAGCTGTGTAATTGTGCAAATGTTATATCCAGTGCCTCTTGAAGGAAAGAATCCCACCTGGTCTTTGTGAACCACTGCCCTAAAAATTGATTGAGCCTTGTAGCCAGTATTTTAGCAAGGAGCTTCACATTGGTATGCTGAATGAGAGTGGGGATCCATATCAACTTTACACACTCTATTTTTTAAATATAGAATGGCAAATGTAAAAAAAAAAAAGCGCTACCAGGAGTTTTTGCTGTCTGCTTGGCCACTTGAGGAGATTTCCCTATAAACCACTGCCTTACTGCGCTATAGCCGAAAGACAGCTACAGCATTGCTCTGTTATTCCGAAAGGGGGGCATCCATGAATGTCCTCCCGGAACCACGCCCCCCACATGCATGCGCCACCTGCTGATTCATGCTGTGATTGGAAACAGCACAAGTTTGTCAGCAGGTTTCAGCCAGCGATTTCAGCTGAAACCTGCCGATTGGCCATGTCCAGTCAAAGCACTGTTTCTTCTCCCTGAAAAGCAGGGTGTGTGTAATAGCATCACACATTGTACACCTTTCACTTGTTAGGCACACAGTTAACCCCTTCATTTCCCCTTGATGTTAACCTCTTCCAAGCCAGTGCCATTAGTACAGTGTACAGTATTATCACTGATCATTGTATTAGTGTCACTATCAACATCAGTGTCAGTTAGTGTCCCTCCCAGCCAGTGTATGTTAGTCTACCACACTATCACAGCCACACTTTAAGTTGCTGATCACCGCCATTACTAAAATAGTGTCTAAAGGTGAGTAAATTCCAGTATATATTCCAAAGTTTGTAGACGTTATAACTTTCACAAAAACCAATAAATATATACCTATTGGGATTTTTTTTTTTAGCAAAGACATGTAGTAGAATAAATGTTGGCATCAATTTATAAAGAAATTTGATTTTATTGGGTATATTTTATACCAGAAAGTAGAAAATATAGTTTTTTCTTCAAAATTTTGGGTTTGATTTTATAATAAAAAAAATTAAAAAAAAAACAGTGGTTATCAAATACCACCAAAAGAAAGCTCTATTTGTGTGAAAAAATGTATATAAATTTAATTTGGGTACAGTGTGGCATGACTGTCGGCAGTTAGGCACCGTTCACATCTTGGCGTCCCGGATCACAGGTGGAATCACCGCGATTCTGCCCAAGATCCTGAATCACAGCAAATCGCGGGACGCCCTTGCGATCCCCATCACTTCCAATGGCACCACAATTGCGGCGCGTTTTTTTGCAAACAGAATCGCGGTACGCCTGTCACCCAAAAGAAGTTCTGGAACTTCTTTTGGGCAAGAGGCTTACCGTGATTCCGTTTGCGCAATTTTACCAAGATTCATCGAGTGACAATCGCGGCAAAATTGTGCCGTGATTAGGATGCTATTGGAAGTGACAGAGATTGCAAGGGCGTCCCGCGGTTTGCCGTGATTCGGGGATCACGGGCAGAATCGCGGCGATTCCGTCCACGATCCGGGATGCCTAGATGTGAATGGTGCCTAATGCCCTGGTCATGAAGGGGGTAAAGCCTTCCAGAGGTCAAGTTGTTAATTGGAACTTATTTATTATGGTTTTATTTGAAAACACAATTGTATTTGCTTAACTTCCCCCCTTTGTAAAATACTGCAATGCCATGAGACTGAGTTCAGTTAAAGTTACTGTTCAGTCCAGACGCTCTCCGTTTGATATACACACTGCCTTCTCATTATAAGGAAATCAATATATCAATTATAATCTGCACAGGTCAGTAACTGCATCATACAAGGCAAGTTGCTGGTCAGTACAGTGTAGACACTGATAACTATCATCGCCTAATTTCATTCCTTTTAGATTAAAAGAAATTCTGAGCCAATCAAGCATCCAACAAAGGTGACAAACTTACAAATTAAAAAGAGAACCTGTCACCTTTCGTTATCTTCTGATGTCTCATTTATACCTTACGGGAGGCATTTTAAGGTACCTGCATACACTTTTATTGGGCTGAAATGAAAGCTTGTGTATACAAGAGAAAATAAACCCTAATTGTTCCATTTTAGCAGGAACCGGCAGAGATTCTAACCATGTATGGCCAGTCTGAAAATACCAATTTGATTGATCGATTGATCAACTTGGGTACAACTACCCTGCCAGATTTTACATGCAATCCTTTATTAAATAAGAAGCACAGAGCCTACTTCTCCCGGAGCCATCATCTCCCAGAGCCGTCATTCTCCCGGAGCCGTCATCTCCCGGTGCCCTCATCTCCTGGTGCCGCCATCTCCCAGAGCCATCATCTCCTGGAGCCGTCATCTCCCAGAGCCGTCATCTCCCAGAGCCGTCATCTCCTGGAGCCGTCATCTCCCGGAGCCGTCATCTCCTGGAGCCGTCATCTCCCGGAGCCGTCATCTCCTGGTGCCATCATCTCCCAGAGCCGTCATCTCCCGGAGCCGTCATCTCCCAGTGCCCTCATCTCCTGGTGCTGCCATCTCCCAGAGCCGTCATCTCCTGGAGCCGTCATCTCCCAGTGCCCTCATCTCCTGGTGCCGCCATCTCCCAGAGCCGTCATCTCCTGGAGCCGTCATCTCCTGGAGCCGTCATCTCCTGGAGCCGTCATCTCCTGGAGCCGTCATCTCCTGGAGCCGTCATCTCCCGGAGCCGTCATCTCCCGGAGCTGTCATCTCCTGGAGCCATCATCTCCTGGTGCCGTCATCTCCCAGAGCCGTCATCTCCCGGAGCCGTCATCTCCCGATGCCCTCATCTCACCGTGTCGTCTTCTTCTTGTGCTGTCTTCTCCCACAGAGCTGTCTTCCTCCTCGCCACTGGTTACCTGCTACAATACAAAAAAGCCGGTCTTGTCCTGAAGCTGTCTTTCTCCGTTGTGATGTCCCCACTGTCCGCCACCTCCCCGGTGCCCTCATCTCCTGGTGCCGCCATCTCCCAGAGCCATCATCTCCTGGAGCCGTCATCTCCTGGAGCCGTCATCTCCCGGAGCCGTCATCTCCTGGAGCCATCATCTCCTGGTGCCATCATCTCCCAGAGCCATCATCTCCCGGAGCCGTCATCTCCCGATGCCCTCATCTCACCGTGTCGTCTTCTTCTTGTGCTGTCTTCTCCCACAGAGCTGTCTTCCTCCTCGCCACTGGTTACCTGCTACAATACAAAAAAGCCGGTCTTGTCCTGAAGCTGTCTTTCTCCGTTGTGATGTCCCCACTGTCCGCCACCTCCCCGGTGCCCTCATCTCCTGGTGCCGCCATCTCCCAGAGCCATCATCTCCTGGAGCCGTCATCTCCTGGAGCCGTCATCTCCAGGAGCCGTCATCTCCCAGTGCCCTCATCTCCCGGTGCCGCCATCTCCCAGAACCGTCATCTCCTGGAGCCGTCATCTCCTGGTGCTGTCATCTCCCAGAGCCGTCATCTACTGGAGCTGTCATCTCCTGGAGCCATCATCTCCCAGTGCCCTCATCTCCTGGTGCCGCCATCTCCCAGAGCCGTCATCTCCCGGAGCCGTCATCTTCCAGTGCCCTCATCTTCCGGTGCCGCCATCTTCCAGGGCCGTCATCTCCTGGAGCCGTCATCTCCTGGAGCTGTCATCTCCCGGAGCCGTCATCTCCCAGAGCCGTCATCTCCCGGAGCCGTCATCTCCTGGTGCCATCATCTCCTAGAGCCGTCATCTCCCGGAGCCGTCATCTCCCGGAGCCGTCATCTCCCGGAGCCGTCATCTCCTGGAGCCGTCATCTCCCGGAGCCGTCATCTCCTGGTTCCATCATCTCCCAGAGCCGTCATCTCCCGGAGCCGTCATCTCCCGGAGCCATCATCTCCTGGTGCCGTCATCTCCCAGAGCCATCATCTCCCGGAGCCGTCATCTCCCGATGCCCTCATCTCGCGGTGTCGTCTTCTTCTTGTTCTGTCTTCTCCCACAGAGCTGTCTTCTTCCTCGCCCCTGGTTACCTGCTACTAGGGATGAGCCGAACACCCCCCGGTTCGGTTCGCACCAGAACCCGCGAACGGACCGAAAGTTCGCACGAACGTTAGAACCCCATTGACGTCTATGGGACTCGAACGTTCGAAATCAAAAGTGCTCATTTTAAAGCCTAATTTGCATGGTATTGTCCTAAAAAGGGTTTGGGGACCCGGGTCCTACCCCAGGGGACATGTATCAATGCAAAAAAAACTTTTAAAAACGGCCGTTTTTTCGGGAGCAGTGATTTTAATGATGCTTAAAGTAAAAAAAAAAAAAGTGAAATATTCCTTTAAATATCGTACCTGGGGGGTGTCTATAGTATGCCTGTAAAGTGACGCATGTTTCCCGTGTTTAGAACAGTCCCTGCACCAAATGTCATTTTTAAAGGAAAAAATCTCATTTAAAACTGCTTGCGGGTTTAATGTCATGTCGGGTCATGGCAATATGGATGAAAATCAGTGAGACAAACGGCATGGGTACCCCCCAGTCCATTACCAGGCCCTTTGGGTCTTGTATGGATATTAAGGGGAACCCCGCACCCAAATTAAAATAAGGAAAGGCCCTATATACTCTGAACAGCAGTATACAGGCGGTGCAAACAAGACAGGGACTGTAGGTTTGTTGTTAAGTAGAATCTGTTTGTAATTTTGAACATTTTTAACGTGTTTAGCTCCAGCCAAAAAATCTTTTTTAAGCTTTTTGGAAAACATAGGGAAGGGTTATCACCCCTGTGACATTTGTTTTGCTGTCTTTCCTCCTCTTCAGAAGATTTCACCTCACTTTTTTGTCCCAATGAAAAATGTTTTTTGAAAATTTGGGTTTTTTTGTGGAACAAGGATTGGAAAGCATCAGTGGAAAGGAGAAATTGTTTTCCCATATTAACTCTTACAGGAGAGAATTTCCCTTCCTAGGGGTAGATTTCATCTCACTTCCTGTTGTCTCCTTCCGTTTGCAAGTAGGAGTCGTTTGTAAGTTAGATGTTTGAAAGTAGGGTCCTGCCCTATATACTCAGCAGAAATTTGGGCCTTAGGTGTTGCTGTGGCCACAACACTGTAAGCCCTCACAGGGCCCTGCTGTGAAATATTAGATCAAGAATTGTAATTACATGCCCCTGTTGAACAGGAGCTGAAAAATTAGGCCTTAGGCACTGGTGCTGGTGCCACAACACTGCAACCCCTCACAGACACTCTAGTTGGAACGCAGGAACAAGCCCTGCTGCAAAGTATTGCATCAAAAATTGTAATTACACGCCCCTGTTAGACAGGGGCAGAAAAATTGGGCCTTAGGCACTGGTGCTGGTGCCACAACACTGCAACCCCTCACAGACACTCTAGTTGGAATGCAGGAACGAGCCCTGCTGCAAAGTATTGCATCAAAAATTGTAATTACACGCCCCTGTTAGACAGGGGAAGAAAAATTGGGCCTTAGGCACTGGTGCTGGTGCCACAACACTGCAACCCCTCACAGACACTCTAGTTGGAATGCAGGAACGAGCCCTGCTGCAAAGTATTGCATCAAAAATTGTAATTACACGCCCCTGTTAAACAGGGGCTGAAAAATTGTGCCTTAGGCACTGGTGGTGGCGCCCAGAACCAAAAATGTTCTTACAAGCTATCAGCGTGATGATTGAGGAGGAAGAGGATAATTACTCAGGGATAGTCACTCAGCATCAGCATAGGCAGTCTTTGAAGGGATCTGAGATTTCAAAAAAAATTATTCGGTTACATCAGCATCAGGTGCTTGGTAGCTGGTGGTGATCCAAGACTGATTCATTTTTATGAAGGTCAGCCGATCGACCGAGTCGGTGGACAGACGCACCCTGTGATCGGTTACCACGCCTCCAGCAGCACTGAATGTGTGTTCCGAAAGAACGCTGGATGCAGGACAGGCCAGTAGCTCAATTGCATACTGTGCAAGCTCTGGCCAGTGATCCATCCTCAAGACCCAGTAACCCAGAGGATTTTCGGTGGGAAAGGTGTCCAAGTCAGATCTTGCCCCTAGGTATTCCTGCACCATGTAAAACAGACGCTGGCGATGGTTGCTGGAACCGATCATACCTTGGGGCTGCGGACCAAAAAATTGTCTGAACGCATCGGTCAGACGGCCACCTTCTCCACCGCTCCTTCTTTGACTGACCGAAGCCTCAGCAACACGTTGTCCAGAAACAGGAGTTTGTAACCTCCCAGTCTCTGGGAACGCGTTGCACAGACCTTTCTGCAAGGCCTCCCGAAGATGTTTCATCCTCTGCTCCCTCTGCGATGGCAAGATAAGGTCCGCAACCTTACCCTTGTAACGTGGATCAAGGAGGGTTGCCAGCCAGTATTGGTCCTTCTCCTTGATACCACGAATACGAGGATCCTTACGCAGGCTTTGCAGGATCAGGGAGGCCATGCAGCGTAGGTTTGCTGAGGCATTCGGTCCGGAGTCCTCTGGGTCACTAAGGACGACAACGTCCGCAGCCACCTCCTCCCAGCCACGTACAAGTCCATGTGTTCCTTGGGACTGATCCCTTAAAGACTGCTGCTGATGCTGAGTGCCAGGCTCCACCTCCATACTGACACAATCTTCCTCCTCCTCCTCCTCCTCCTCCTCGTCCTCTTCCTGTGTGATCGGCGGGCACGCAGGAACACTGTCTGGATAAAGGGGGCCTTGAGAGCTAAGGAAGTCCTCCTCTTCCTGCCTCTGTTCTGCCTCAAGTGCCCTGTCCATTATTCCACGCAGCGTGTGCTCCAACAGGTGGACAAGGGGGACAGTGTCACTGATGCATGCACTGTCAGTGCTCACCATCCTCGTGGCCTCCTCGAATGGTGACAGGACAGTGCATGCATCCCTGATCATGGCCCACTGGCGTGGGGAAAAAAAAACAAGCTCCCCTGACCCTGTCCTGGTGCCATAGTCGCACAGGTACTCATTGATGGCCCTCTGCTGCGTGTGCAGCCGCTGCAGCATGGCCAACGTTGAGTTCCACCTGGTGGGCATGTCACAGATTAGGCGGTTCTTGGGCAGGTTAAACTCCTTTTGGAGGTCCGTCAGCCTAGCACTGGCATTATATGACCGGCGGAAATGCACACAGACTTTCCTGGCCTGCCTCAGGACATCCTGTAAGCCCGGGTACCTGCCCAAGAACCGCTGCACCACCAAGTTAAGGACGTGAGCCAAACAGGGCATATGGGTCAGTTGTCCCTGTCGGAGGGCAGAGAGGAGGTTGGTGCCATTGTCGCAAACCACCATTCCTGCCTTAAGTTGGCGTGGCGTCAACCACCTCTGAACCTGCCCCTGCAGAGCTGACAGAACCTCTGCCCCAGTGTGGCTCCTGTCCCCCAAGCACACCAGCTTAAGCACCGCATGGCATCTTTTGGCCTGCGTACTTGCGTAGCCCCTTGAACGCCTACAGAGCACCACTGGTTCCGAGGAAGAGGCCATGGAGGAAGAAGAAGAGGAGGGGGTGGAGGAGAGAGGTGTGTCACAATCAGCATTTTGGAGGCGTGGTGGCGGAACAACCTCCAACACTACTGCACCTTGTCCTGCATCCTTCCCAGCTGCCAGCAGAGTCACCCAATGCGCCGTGAAACTTAGGTAACGTCCCTGTCCATGCCTGCTGGACCATGAGTCAGCGGTAATATGCACCTTACCGCTGACCGCCCTGTCCAGCGAGGCATGGACATTGCCTTCCACATGCCGGTAGAGAGCCGGAATCGCCTTCCGTGAGAAAAAGTGGCGTTTGGGTACCTGCCACTGAGGAACCGCACATTCCACAAACTCACGGAAGGGGGCAGAGTCTACCAACTGAAAAGGCAGCAGTTGAAGTGCTAGCAATTTTGCCAAGCTAGCATTCAACCGCTGGGCATGTGGATGGCTGGGAGAAAACTTCTTTCGGCGGTGCAGCAGCTGGGGCAGGGAAATTTGCCTGGTACAATCTGACGTCGGTGTACCAAAAGCAGATTGCCCACAAGTACTTGGCTGTGACACACCTAATTCTACACCTTCATTCCTCTCACTGCAGGTCTCAGAGAGGACTGGAGGTCTAGTGGGGTTGGAAATCTCAGCTGATGAGGAGCAAGGATAGATCCTCTTTGTTCTTTGGTGTGGGTCTTTTAGATACGCTTGCCAACGAACTGCATGGCAGGTCAACATATGTCTGGTCAAGCATGTGGTACCCAAGCGGGAGATGTTTTGGCCACGCGAGATACGCTTGAGACATATGTTGCAAATAGCAGCGGTGCGATCTGATGCACTCGTCTCAAAAAAGGCCCACACCAAAGAACTTTTTGAATAACGCGCAGAGACTGCAGCGCCCTGCACATGTGGAGCTTTGGGGTGTGATGCAGTCAATGTGCTGCCCTTAGGCTGGCCCCTGGAGGGCATCCTGCCTCGTTGGTGATGTGCCGCCTCCTCCTCCTCCTCCTCCTCCTCTCTCCTATCAGGCACCCACGTTGAGTCAGTGACCTCATCATCCCCTCCCTCCTCATCACTGGAGCAAACCTGGCAGTATGCTGCAGCAGGGGGAGCATGACTGCCAGATTGCTGTCCTTCTTGGGCACCCCCTCTGTCCGTGCTCATGTTACTGCCTTCATCGAGCTCAGTATCATCATCAGAGCCTTCCAAACGCTGGGCATCCTCCTGGAGCATGTACCCAACACTGTGGTCAAACAGTTCGAGGGAATCCTCAGGAGGACATGGTGGAGCTAGGGAAGGAGTCAGTGATGACATTGAGCTGAGGGAAGAGGCCGCTGCTTTGCCAGACAAAGCACCCTGGGTGAGAGAGGATGAGGAGGATGAGGACGGCTTGGTCATCCACTCGACCAAGTCTTCCGCATGTTGCGGCTCAACACGGCCAGCTGCCGAAAAAAAGGCCAAGCGTGTCCCATGGCCACGTGCTGATGAGGATGCACCGTCTCCACGACCTAGACACAGAGCCTGCTTGCCCTCTCTTATTGGCTTGTGACTGTCTGCCTCTCCTTCTTGGCCTTCCAGACATACTAATGGCCTGTAGCTGCACTAAGCTGGGATAGAACACCTGTAATTTTCTTCAGGTAACTTTATATACTGTAACCAGACAAGCCTGCCTGTCAGTAGGAAGATAACAGGAACGGATCTAGCTGAACACTGTGAGCAGGACGCACTGTACTAAATGTAAATAGTCTAGCTGCCTGACCGTGGTACTAATAGGATCAAATAGAACACCTGTAATTTTCTTCAGGTAGCTTTATATACTGTAACCAGACAAGCCTGCCTGTCAGTAGGAAGATAACAGGAACGGATCTAGCTGAACACTGTGAGCAGGACGCACTGTACTAAATGTAAATAGTCTAGCTGCCTGACCGTGGTACTAATAGGATCAAATAGAACACCTGTCATTTTCTTCAGGTAGCTTTATATACTGTAACCAGACAAGCCTGCCTGTCAGTAGGAAGATAACAGGAACGGATCTAGCTGAACACTGTGAGCAGGACGCACTGCACTAAATGTAAATAGTCTAGAAGATAACAGGAACGGATCTAGCTGAACACTGTGAGCAGGACGCACTGCACTAAATGTAAATAGTCTAGAAGATAACAGGAACGGATCTAGCTGAACACTGTGAGCAGGACGCACTGCACTAAATGTAAATAGTCTAGAAGATAACAGGAACGGATCTAGCTGAACACTGTGAGCAGGACGCACTGCACTAAATGTAAATAGTCTAGAAGATAACAGGAACGGATCTAGCTGAACACTGTGAGCAGGACGCACTGCACTAAATGTAAATAGTCTAGAAGATAACAGGAACGGATCTAGCTGAACACTGTGAGCAGGACGCACTGCACTAAATGTAAATAGTCTAGAAGATAACAGGAACGGATCTAGCTGAACACTGTGAGCAGGACGCACTGCACTAAATGTAAATAGTCTACAAGATAACAGGAACGGATCTAGCTAAACTGAATACAGTGTATATATATATATATGCAACACCTGGGATGCATATATATACACAATACACTGTAAGTGCAGCTAAACTGACTGACTGTTCTGCCTAATCTATCTAACTCAAATCAAATGACACTGTCTCTCTCTCTCTCTATCTCTCAGCACACCGGAACACACACTATACAGGGCCGCCGTGCAGGAGGCCTTATATAGTGTGGGGCGTGTACTAAATCCCCTGAGCCATAATTGTCCAAAGCCACCCTGGCTTTGGCCAATTACAGCTCTCTCTACTGACGGCGCTGTGATTGGCCAAGCATGCGGGTCATAGTGCATGCTTGGCCAATCATCAGCCAGCAATGCACTGCGATGCCGCAGTGAATTATGGGCCGTGACGCGCCACACGAATTTGGCGCGAACGGCCCATATCGTTCGCAATTCGACGGACGGTCGAACAGCGGATGTTCGAGTCGAACATGGGTTCGACTCGAACACGAAGCTCATCCCTACCTGCTACAATACAAAAAAACGGTCTTGTCCTGAAGCTGTCTTTCTCCGTTGTGATGTCCCCGCTGTCCGCCACCTCTTATATAGGCCCGCGCCCCCCCCCCCCAACTGAGAGAATACAATGGTTCCGCGTGAGGGATTCCCCAGCAGGAAAGAAGTTTGTGTACGACCTGCATTATTTATATAGGTATCTGGTACAATTGTTTTGGGTAGCGTGGCACCTTTTTAAGTTGCTTTGAAGTTCACGGATAGCCTTTTATGTAAGGGTTAATCTTGTGTGGTGTCAAGCAGCTGTGATTGTTTGTTTTAAAATATAACATCATAGAGAAATAGTTTAAAGCTCCTAAAAAGTAAAATCTTTTTTTTTTTGCTATTTTCATGCAACCAAGTGATTGCTGCATTAACAACCTAAAAAAGACCAAATGTAATAGTTTAACTGTAATACGCCCCAACTGGTCTTCAGGCATTTGTTCTAAAACGTGTCTATACAAAATGAAGATATATAATGTTCAAATCTTAAATGCCATATTTAAGCTTTCCAATACAAGAGACTGTTCTTGATGTACTCCCACTAACGACTCATTCAAAACCATCTCCCACCCACACTAAAAGCAATAGACTCTTTGTTTCAGGCAGAGAAGTGGCTACAGTTTTAAAGTCTAGTTAAGCTGTAAATGATCAAAGCTTATGTGGACATATGACAAAGGATAAGAGGCATAGAGAAACATAATAGTAATTTGATTGCTATTATTTTGTGGACACCTGATCATCCCACGTACATACACTATATTACCAAAAGTATTGGAATGCCTGCCTTTACACGCACATGAACTTTAATGGCATCCCAATCTTAGTCCGTAGGGTTCAATATTGAGTTGGCCCACCCTTTGCAGCTATAACACCTTCAAGTCTTCTGGGAAGGCCGTCCACAAGGTTTAGGAGTGTGTCTATGGTAATGTTTGACCATTCTTCCAGAAGCGCATTTGTGAGGTTAGGCACTGATATTTGAGAGAAGGCTTGGCTCACAGTCTTTGCTCTAATTAATCCCAAAAGTGTTCTATCAGTCAAGTTCCTCCAACCCAGACTCGCTCATCCATGTCTTTATGGACCTTGCCTTGTGCACTGAACAAGTCATTTGGTGGAGGGGGGATTATGGTGTGGGGTTGTTTTTCAGAGAATGGGCTTGGCTCCTTAGTTCCAGTGAAGGGAACTCTTAAGGTGTCAGCATACCAAGACATTTTGGACAATTTCCTGCTCCCAACTTTGTGGGAGGATCCCTTCCAGTTCCAACATGACTGCGCACCATTGCACAAAGCAAGGTCCATAAAGACATGGATGAGCGAGTTTGTGGTGGAGTAACTTGACTGGCCTGCACAGTCCTGCACAGTCCTGACCTCAGCCGGATAGAGCACCTTTGGGATAAATTAGAGAGCAGACTGAGAGCCAGGCCTTCTCGTCCAACATCAGTGCCTGTGACAGACCTAGCCAGGACAGAGGCTTTTGGAGGGGACTGAATGCCAGCCTCTTGCCTACCGATTATGGGCCCTGGCATTTGGGGGAACGGTGCTCGTTGTGAGCTGTATGCCTGGGGACCCTGGAGGTGATGTTACTTTAGATTCAGGTCCATGTCCCCCCAAGACACACAGACTCTGGGGACCCTGAATATGCCATTGTGACGGGAGTCACTAATAGGGGCACAGGGTGAATGAGAACCCGATTATGATCTGTGCTAGTCAGACTCAATGCTGTATATATGTATATATAATGTGAGCTGTCTCATTATGTTGTGTACTATTTGCTGTGATGGTTGGGGTGTGACTGTATTCTATTGTCTATTGTGGCTGTCTGCCTCAAGTGTCTTGCTGTGAGGAAAGAGGGAGGGGGGATTCCTCCAGCAGCCCCCCTGTTAGGACTGTTTACTGATGAGAAGTTAAACACACCTGACCTGTGTGTCCATTGTCATTGGACAGTTTAACCCGCCCTGTTTTCAAAGGGTGGGGGGAAGTGTTTGGAAGTGGGATCTGTATAACATGTTTTTGAATAAAGATTCATGCCTGCTTGACCCTCAACACAGAGCCTCGTCTCGTACTTGGGGGAGAATTATTTGTATGGGTTTCTTGTTCGGCTGATTGAAGTGTTCGGTAGCTGCCTTTGTGTTCAGAAATGAAATGTCCTAAATGACTTTAACCCCTTTCATACTCGGGGTGTTGCTACAGTGCCTAACCTCACAAATGCGCTTCTGGAAGAATGGTCAAAAATTTTCATAGACACACTCCTAAACCTTGTGGACAGCCTTCCCAGAAGAGATGAAGCTGTTATAGCTGCAAAGGGTGGGCCAACTCAATATTGAACCCTACGGACTAAGACTGGGATGCCAGTAAAGTTCATGTGAGTGTAAAGGCAGGCGTCACAATAATTTTGGTAATATAATGTAGATCAGACCAAAATGAGGGACACATGAGGAGGAAAGAGGGACAGAGGGACTTTGTTCCGAATGATAATCCCTTAAAATCAGAGACAATTGAAAGCTATGATTCTGCTAGTATTCTGAGATGTTTATTCCTGTCTTCTGATATCTAGTGGCCTGGCTGTGTATGATGGCTCATTTGGTATGTAGGAGTTGGAAGTTGGATTTGTGAAGAGAGCTACATCAGTCAATGGGTTTCCTGCATATTACGGTGTGAATTTTGTCATTCATAATGTATGTGGAGAAACTGAAGGGACTCATAGAGCCCACAGAGGCCTGATTTCAACCATACTGAAGATCCTTGGGATAAGTTTGAATGCTGCTTGCAAGTCAAGTCTTCTTGTCCAACATCAGTACCTGATCTCACAAATGTCTTTTGGATGGATATTCACAAATTCCCACAGATACACTCTGAAATCTTGTGGGAAGATTTCCCAGAATTGTTGAGTTTGTTATAGATGAAGCTGATCTAAAACGGTTCTTGAACAATATATTCAGTCACACCACATTAAGCTTGCAAGATATCGAACAGCACTGGTTAATGAGTTATTGCACGATGCCCGAATCTTCAATAGCAAAAAGAGCAACACATTTCAAAAGACTGATTTAAAGGTGGTAAAACTGTAAATCTTAAAGCATCTTAAAATTCAATTTTTTTTAAAAGCTTTGCTGTGAGGTTTCTAGAGTTAAGGGTCTCATTTTGGACCTAATTCGATCAGATGCCATTTCCAATTTTGCTAGTGTGCTCCCTTATATGACTAAATGGGAGGCTGATTGTGCTACGCAATTTATTCCTGAGGACTGGGATACTATGCTGGATAATTTACGCAAATGTATTTAATCACTTGCGATTAGGGAGACTGCCCTTAAATTATTGACCAGGTGGTAATATACCCCCTCCAAACTTCAAGCTAACTTTCCTGGAGCCTCAGGATTATGTTTTCATGGCTGTCCATGCTCAGTTTCCTTTAAACATATCTTTTGGGACTGTGAGCAGCCTTTCCTTGATATGGAGCAATATATCCACCATAGCCTCAGCAATATCAGGCACTACTTTAAACCTAACAATGCAGATGTGACTTTTTGGTGTTCCAATACCAGGCGTTTTATGTAAAGAGGAAAGGTTAGTTCACAGTATTTGTGTGTCGACCATATGGGCCATTGCTCTAAACTGGAAATCCCCAATGGTTCTCCTTTCTACAATTCTGGATAGGGTTGATGGTATCATGTTACTTGAAAGGATCCTATATACTTTACAGGAATAAGATGCACCTGTTCTCTCGTAAAAGTGATGCGTGGAAGACCCACCGTCTTATGTTTGTACCTTAAACTTATACATGTTTGCATTATAATAGGCTAAATGTTTAGTGCCATTTAGCCCTATTGGGCGTTCTTTTGATTTTCTATTTGCCTATATGTGTAAGTCTAGCGATCCAGACGTTCTGGAGATTCTCTATGTGCTTCTAAATTGTTGTTTTCTTTATGGTATAAATTGGTATTTGTGACATGTCTTATCTTTTGTATATTGCCATGATACTATGTACTACATATACCTTAATAAGTAGTTTGTAAACAAAAATAAAATTAAAATGTTATTATTGAAAGTCAAATAAGCATAAAACATACAGAACTAAATACCTTATTAGATAAGGACCATTTCACAAAGAACCCTTCCTCATAAGACTGCCCCTTTATACCACCACTGTATATTCTAAACAGGAATTTGCAGAACCCATAAGCATAGGTATTTGGCAGTGAAGAGGAAACAGGCCTCTTCTTGACATGTTTTACAAGTTTCTTCCTGAGGAGATCAGGAGAGATACATCTACAATGCCATATTAGAACATACTGTAGATGTTGACAAATTTTACACAAGAATTGCTTTGTATGGAAACACATCTGTCAATATCTTACATTACGGCAACACCCTTTGAAAGCATTCATACAAGGAGGGATCCACTTAGCACTCCACACCCAAGACAAGAGAGCCACAAAGGATACAGGAGCCTGCAATTATGGCTCTAGTGAAATCAAGCCATGTGTCACATACCTGGTATTAGACTGAAATGACGAGGTCGGCCTCTCTTGTATCTCCAGCCCAGGCCCCACTAAGAGTGGAACAGATGGTGCCAAGGGACAGGAGGAACACGAGTGCCTGTAGGTGTTGATTGCAGAGCTTGTGGCAGGAGTTGTAGACTTGGTGATTCAGGCAGAACATCAGGTCAGGAACTGGGATGATGCCGGATAGATCAGTCGAAGTTAAAGGGGCACTCCACCGGACTTGCATTTTCAGGATACGTGGCTTGCCGGAGCTCCCTGCAGTCTTTAGACAGGAGCACACTGTGTCCACTGGAGCTGGGATGAGGGGCAGCCAGCGCAGGCACTCGGAGGTAACGTGAAGCCAAACAGGAGACAGAAGCATAGTCAGAAGGATAGCCAGAGTCAGCAGTGAACGGGCAGCGAGGTACCAAGGCATCAGACAAGAGCAAGGTCATGAGTAAGCTGAAGTCAGGAACCGATGATCAAAAACATAAACGAAATACAAGGTCAGGCCAGTGGTAAGCCTGGTCAGCAACAGATATCAAGCAGGATTCAAGCAGGGCACAAGGAAACAGCTGAAGACCAGTCAGCGCTGAGCAGGAGTCAGAGCACGGTTTAAATAGGCTGCCTGGCACCAATGGAAACTGTGGACATGCTTGCGCATTATTTTTCTCATGCACGTTGGCGCACCTGTGAATATTTGTTCGCCTGTGCACAATTCTATTAGCTATAGTATGCGCGTGCGTGTGCCCCACATGTCACAGCAGTTCTCTTACACTATGATAATTCTGCAAAGTAAATGTACCATTACATAGACTAAATCAAACATCTACCCTATTGTATTACAAATATGAAGGTGAGAAAGACTGTATTATTTTGTATACCTTACAGAATTGTGTTGGTTTGTAAATTTGGGGCATGGCTACTTCGAGGTTGCGGGACCCGCTCCTGCCCGCCCATTTGCCTGTATGAGCCATTATGCCAACGTATATGTGTGTGCGGAGGTCGGCAAGTGGTTAAAGTACAACTAAAGCCAAAACTTATTTTTTCCATTTTGGATAGAGTAAGGGAGGGTCCTAACCCCTGTTAGGTTTATTTTTGCCATCTGTGTCCCATTGGGGAGATTTACCTTCACTTCCTGTCCAAGAGCCAAACAGGAAGTAAGAAGAAATCCCTGAAAATTAAGGGAATCTCTTGGGGACCCACAGGTCACCAAAACTAGTGTCCCCATTGAAAGATGTCCCCTCTATTACCTTTCTGGGGACAAAAATTTGGGATTTTCTTTTACTTTCACTTTCAATGTCAATGGTAAACAGGACAAATAGAGAGGGTGAATATCCCTAATGGGGACACAGACAGCAATGAAAACTGACAGGTGTTCTACTCCCTCCCCCCTCTATCTAAAACTAGAAAAAAGTTTTGCCTTTAGTTATACTTTAATGTAAAAAACAAACAAAATTAGAACCCATAAAGAGAATTGGCATCTATACTTCTATAAAATAGCATACCTCCCAACTTTTGGAGATAGGAATGAGGGATACTGATTAGTAAAAGTATGTAGGCATAGGACACACACCCTGCAACACCCCTTAAATGAGAAATATACAAAAAAAAGATTAGTTAAACCCACAAGTGCTTTTTTTTTACCACTGCTAATTCTTTATACTGGCTTTTGCCATTTACAAAGCCAGCAATTTAGAAATTGGATGAACAGTTTAGCACTGGGAAACACTTTTTGAAAGAAAAAAGGTGCATTTTATGTACAACTATATAGATCAGACCAAAATGAGGGACAAATGAGGAGGAAAGAGGGACAGAGAGACTTTATTCCAATAGTAGTGACACTAAAATAGTAAACATCAATCTAACTTAAATGAACATAAAGTAAAGACTAAATATTAGGGTGTTTAAAAAGAAATTGTTCTTATATGTTTGTAAGTTTTTTTATTATTATTATTATTATAATATAGGATTTATATAGCGTCAATAGTTTACGCATAGCTTTACAACATAAATAGGGGATTATATTTAATTAATGAATCATTCTTGTTAAAATCACGCCAATAAAACCAGCCAGGAGTCGATGCTGCCGAAAGGGCCAAAAGGATTAGATGGAACTGCTGTCGGAGGTAGCATCAGAAGTTGTTCCTGGGGTTATCAAGAACTACACATCAAAAGCAGAATGAAAGAGTCAGGAATCACTCGCCAGGCAGGGCAGATGGCGTTCAAGTGAGGTTGGAAAAAGCAGGATCAGCAATGAGTTCAATACAAGAACAGCAACTGAGGCACACCTACACATTAACAGGATACAACGGGCAACCAGAGTGTGAAATAAGCTGTCTTAAAAAAAAAAAAAGAAATGCTCGTTGATTCAAGAACATGGTGAACTACCCCGTCTAGGAGCATGGCAAACCTAAGACCATAAAGCAAATTCTGCTAAATGTGCTTCAACGCAGGAGTGAGATCTGGAATGGGAAGACCCTCCCTGAGTAAACGGGACACAATCATCAGCAATAGTTGAGGGGTAAGCCACAGCAGAACAGACAAAGGAGGAACCATTAGAAGGTCTCACCATCAAGGACCAATTTCTAGTCAATCATATGACACCTACCTGAACCATAGATGTTTACTGCAGAGCTGAAGACAAATAAATGCCAAGCTAGAAGAACACACTGTAGGAGGCTTTATGATATGGTCATATGGTTTAATAATCTAAAACCCATGTGGTTAAAGATACGAGGGCTGTACCAAAATGAATGTAAAAGTGGGCGGAACTTTTTATTAACTTCCAAAGACGTTCAAACTTCACATGTTGGTAGAGTAACTCTTCATCTGTAGTAATTCTTCTTTTTTTAATTGCAGGTAAATAATGGATACCAAGCAGAAACAACCTGCCGCCATTGAGTGATTGACTGTGATCCACGATTTGTTAGTGTGCCACTCAGGCTTGATCACTGTTGATAATAGTGTGGGTAATGCTGCACCCACTGAAGGAGTGCCAGCAAGGGATGGAGCTTGTCCAAGCTCCTATAGTCACTAGAAGAAAGAGAGAAAGGATACCTGGTGCCGCACATCCATGGTGTCCTGTGATGGTTATGAGAGAGACAACCTCAGCCTGGGCTCCCCCAACTTGTTTAACTCGGCCCCTTGGAGCCTAGTCATGGGGATCATCCTGAGAGATCAGGCTGAGGTTGTCTCTCCCATAACCACAACACTGTGGATGTGCAGCACCAGGAATCCTTCCTCTCTTCCACTGAGTGATCGAAAAGGAAGGGTGCAGGCTTTCTGACATCCACAGAAGGCTACAGAATATCTACAGAGGTGACACCATTAACAAGTGTTACCAATGACAAGACATTTCTCTTGTCAATTCATCCCCATAAACATTTTTTAGCCTTCTGTGGATGTCGGACAGCCTGCACCCCTCCTTCGTCGAGAACTCAATGATGGCACATTACCTCTGCTTGGAATCCACTATTTACCTGCAATGAAAAGAAGAAAAAGAAAAGTTACTATAGATGAAGACTAACTCTAGCTAACATGTGAAATTTACATAACCTATGTAAGTTAATAAACGTATACCCAATTTTGTGTTACTGTTGAAACAGCCCTTGTATTTGCACCAGTGCCCCAATGCCAAAACCAACCAAGCCAATTTCCAGAAGCCAAAATTCAGTTTGTAGTGAAGCCTACATTTACAACCAAAACAGGTTCTGAGCAAGCGCTGTACTGTGCTAAGGACCCTTGTCTGTACTTGAAATGATTGTCATTGATTATGAGCCTGTTGGTCAACATTTATGGAAATAAATTTCACTTTACACAGCCTTTTTCACTTTATGGAAATACCCTTTAATAAAGTTGTGAGAAAGGTGCAGCATGGTGTGGCGGGCACAGAGTCCAAGTCAGGCAATAAAGTTATATTACAAACGGCAACTGCCCAAACCCATAACTGGCCTTAACAGCAAGGAGCACATGGAAGGGTGACGTTTGTCAAACAAAAAAAAAAAATTCCCAGCTCAAATTACCAACCAGCCTGCAACAACCTGAATTATCCTGTCTAATGCCCCGTACACACGGTCGGATTTTCCGATGGACAATGTCCGATCGGAGCGTGTTGTCGGAAATTCCGACCGTGTGTGGGCGCCATCGGACATTTTCCATCGGATTTTCCGACACACAAAGTTGGACAGCAGGAGATAAAATTTTCCGACAACAAAATCCGTTGTCGGAAATTCCGATCGTGTGTACACAAATCCGATGGACAAAGTGCCACGCATGCTCAGAATAAATAAAGAGATGAAAGCTATTGGCCACTGCCCCGTTTATAGTCCCGACATACGTGTTTTATGTCACCGCGTTCAGAATGATCGGATTTTCCGACAACTTTGTGTGACCGTGTGTATGCAAGACAAGTTTGAGCCAACATCCGTCGGAAAAAATCCTAGGATTTTGTTGTCGGAATGTCCAAACAAAGTCCGACCGTGTGTACGGGGCATAACAGTTCACGTTAAAAAACGGTTTAGTTTGCACACATTTGCAAATACATGCATGACCTGCAGAGGCAAAGCACCCCAGTATAATCTACAGTCCTAACTCTATAGTTAGAAGCACATACAGTATACAGTAATGGATGGATTGAGGGCAGGTTTGCCTGCAGGGAGCCCACTTCTCTTTAAAGGCACAGGGGGTGCACTGGATACCCGGGAAATAGCACAATGGCAGCAAAGCTGTCCAGTGCACCCCCTCCCCCCACAAAATAACCAACAGTACAAATAAATGGCAACTGCCCCAATCCATACCTAGCCTTAATAGCAAGGAGCACATGGAAAGCCGATGCATGTCAAACAAAAACAAACAAAAATTCCCAGCTCAACTTACCAACCAGCCTGCAACAGTCTGAGTTATATTGTAGAAAGGCTCAACACAACTTATTCAGGCCCGGCAGGTAGGTACACCCCTCCAGAATCACTTACAAACTGTGCCGGCGGTCTGAAGACTTGAAGATGCCTATAGCATCTGGACGAAGAGCAGAATAAAGCCTTGACAGTCTACACCCAAAGGGGAGGCTTCCTGAAAGGTAGATGTAATCCCTGCACTGTCCCTACTCCTCTGGAAGCTTTCCCTACCTCTAAGCACTGTCCCTGCCAGATGGGGACCCTGTCCCTATGCTAACCACTTCCATAAAGACCCGGAGTCTTAAGTAGACTTTGCCAGACTCAAGATGGCCACTGGAGTCACATGGTGTGTCAGCGTCCAATTAAAGAGCTGTCTTCCTGTGAACCAAGTTCCCCACAATTTCCTCCTCCTTCTGCATTGCTGCTTTGGTTGAGCGCCACCTGCAGTGGAAAATATGGACCGCGCCTGCCTACAAGGATGCTCCCCTTAAACCCAGAAGAGTTTTGCTATATGTACCAGTGTCCTTGTACTTTATGCCAAGGCTTCTCAATAGTTCCAGCCATGGCCCATTCAACATTCCTGTTGTAAACACAAAATTCGAAATCATCTGTAAAAATAAACACATGGACCAAAACCTGTATCCCCTATGGCTTTTTACTAAAAGTGCTTTGATTACTCTTTTGCCTCTTAATTAAGTTAAGCTGGCTTGGGGCCTAAATAACTATGCACACCAAAGATATACTGCCTCAGTTTTCAAGTTAACGTGAGCTGTTTCTGGAACAGAGCCTGCGGCTACACAAAGTGTCCTAGAATGTGGAGGGCTTTTAAGAGGCTGCGAAAGCTACAAAAGTCATTGAAAATTTAAAGCTGCACAAGTGGCAATAATTTAAGTCTTTTTTTTTTCCGCTTTTGAATTTTTTTTTTTTGCATTTGCTCATTTGCATTCATGCACATATAAAGTCGGAATTTCTATGTTTTATACATGGCTGTCAATGCTCAACTAATTACAGCAGTCAGAAGTGATTTCTTTCCGAATAAAGACCTTAATCCAACCCTGAATTAAAGCTGAACTCCGGGCAAACCATCACATGCAAGGATGAAATACATATAAGGGAGTTATTTTCCTTGTCAAATGATTTGTATTTTTGTCCATCCAATTATGAGATTTGCACAGCTCTGCTACACAGCAGAGGCCTGTCTGGCAGAGGAGGAGACCTGAATTGTATTTGCTGCATTTAAAGTGGTATTATATTTTAAAGTGATTCTATAGGATAATTTATTTTTATTTATTTTTTTTATTCAAATTTACAAGCCACAAACAGAAACAGAAATCGGGTAGATTTATAAAGCTTGTGTCTAACCCACTACCAATGTTTCCTTTTACTGCATTGCTATTATGTCTTTGTACCTAATATCATGCTGTTTTAATCACGATAACTACTTGCCGACCAGCCGCTGTCATTATACGGTGGCAGGTTGGCAAGGCTACGCGAATCGCCATAGCTTTACGGCGGCTGGCGGCTGTCAGGGATTTAGGGTACAAGTATGGAGGGCACCCCTTTTATGACTACCACATGGTGCTCTGAAGTGACCACAAGGTGCCCCCTCTACCCCCCTTCCTCCTCCAGCACCAGTCAGGGCTTCCCAACCCCCAGTCAGCCACAGCCAGTGGACAGACTAGGACAGCCTATCCTTTCTCTAGGAGTTGCCCCCATTTGCAACAATTTTAATAACGACGGATGCTTCCATAGCTAGTGCAGGCTACTCCACATTTGCACAGCATGCCATAAAGCTCACCCTTCGATGTCAGCAGCAATAGCAGACTTAGCTATGTGGGACGAGTTCCTCTCCAGCTGGAACGGCATTTCAATATTCATCCCGGCAGTGTCAGCCGAGTCACCACAGGTGGTCACCGATGTCGCAGCCTCCATGGGCTTCATGGCCATTTTTGTCCACCACTGGCTTCCCGAACCTTGGCCCCCAGAAATTCTCCTAATCCCTGATTTCACCCAGTCTTCATCTCTTCGAGCTATATCCCGTTGTGGTAGCTGCCCAGGTCTGGGGCCACACTTGGACAAACAGACGGTGCTTTTCACCAGGGACAATCAGGCCACAGCCAACATCATCAATAAAGGTAGATCCAAGTCACTCCCCATCATGTCCTTCTAGCACAAGCTCACGCAGCTGTCACTCCATCATCAGTTTAATATCTTCTGTAGACATACAACCCCTGGCAAAAATTACGGAATCACCAGTCCCTGAGGATGTTCCTTCAGTTGTTTATTGTTGTAGAAAAAAAGCAGATCACAGACATGGCCAAAAACTAAAGGCATTTCAAATGGCAACTTTCTGGCTTTAGGAAACACTAAAAGAAATCAAGAAAAATAATTGTGGTGGCCAGTAACAGTTAGATTTATAGAACAAGCACAGGGAATAAATTATGGAATCACTCAACTCTGAGGAAAAAAATATGGAATCATGAAAAACAAACAAACAAAATAACACTCCAACACATCACTAGTACTTTGTTGCACCACCTCTGGCTTTTATAAGCTGCTTTCAGTCTCGGGGGCATTGACTTATTGAGTGATAAACAGTACTCTTCATCAATCTGGCTCCAGCCTTCTCTGATTGCTGTTGCCAAATGATCTTTGCAGGTTGGAGCCTTGTCATGGACCATTTTCTTTAACTTCCACCACAGATTTTCAATTGGATTGAGATCCGGACTGTTTGCAGGCCATGACATTGACCTTATGTGTCTTTCTTCAAGGAATTTTTTCACAGTTTTTGCTCTATGGTAAGATGCATTATCATCTTGATAAATGATTTCATCATCCCCAAACATCCTTTCAATAGATGGGATAAGAAAAGTGTCCAAAATTTCAATGTAAAAAAATTTATTGAAGATTTAATGACAGCCATGTCCCCAGTGCCTTTACCTGACGTGCAGCCCCATATCATAATTGACTGTGGAAATTTGCATGTTTTCTTCAGACAGTCGTCTGCATGAATCTCATTGGAACGGCACCAAACAAAAGTTCCAGCATCATCACCTTGCCCAATGCAGATTCGAGATTCATCACTGAATATGACTTTCATCCAATCATCCACAGTCCACGATTGCCTTTCCTTAGCCCATTGTAACCTTGCTTTTTTGTGTTTAGGTGTTAGAGATGGCTTTCTTTTAGCTTTTCTGTATGTAATTTCCTTTAGGCGGTTTCTTACAGATGTTGACTCCAGTTTCCTCCCATTTGTTCCTCATTTGTTTTGTTGTACATTTTCTGTTTTCAAGGGATATTGCTTTAAGTTTTCTGTCTTGACGCTTTGATGTCTTCCTTGGTCTACCAGTATGCTTGCCTTTAACCACCTTCCCATGTTGTTTGTATTTGGTCCATGTTTTAGACACAGCCGACTGTGAACAACCAACATCTTGTGCAACACTGCGTGATGATTTACCCTCTTTACCTACATACTAACAAGCAGATTTAATCTGATGCAGGTGTTAATGTTTGTAATGAAAATTTACAGGGTGATTCCATAATTTTTTCCTCAGAATTGAGTGATTCCATAATTTATTCCCTGTGTTTGTTCTATAAATCTAACTGTTACTGGCCACCACAATTATTTTTCTTGATTTCTTTTAGTGTTTCTTAAAGCCAGAAAGTTGCCATTTGAAATGCCTTTAGTTTTTGGTCATGTCTGTGATCTGCTTTTTTTCTACAACAATAAACAACTGAAGGAACATCCTCAGGGACTGGTGATTCCATAATTTTTGCCAGGGGTTGTATTCCAGGCAAATGCAAAAACACAACTGATGTGCTATCCCGTTTCAACCTTACCTTGTTTTTCCAGCAGGAGCCTGAAGCCGACCCAACAACTACTCCTGTCCCACCCTGGTCGTTGTTGACGATGGACTGAAGTCGCATCTCGCCAGTGCAATCCAGCTCATTAACCACTCCTTGGCACGCAACACACCAAAAGCCTATCGCAATGCTTGGAACACTTACCGCAAGTTTTTGGTCTCTTGCCCCGGAGCAGCGATAGGCGACGTTAGACATGTCTTAGCCTTTATATCGTATTGCCACACGCAGCTGGCCCTTTTTCTCAATGCTATCAGGCTATACCTAGCCGGCGTTCAGCATTTCCTGTTCTGACAGGACTCCAGTAAACCTTCAGTATTCTTGGCCCATGCAGTCAAGTCAAGGCATACAGAAGCACCAACCCGTAGTCAGTGGCAAACGCCTACCTTTCACGAGTGCCCTCTTCAGGGACATGTCTGAAGTCCTTACTCGTTCTCAGTTTGGGGCTTTGCCCAGCCTAGTCATCCAAGAGGCCATCTACCAGGCCTTCTACGGTTTCCTATGACCTTGTGAATTTACCGTCAGTGGCTCCGGCAGTCAGACACTGCTCCGACGCCACCTGACTCGCTTTCTGAACCATTACACCCTTCATCTTACAGTCTGCAAACGTAACAAACCAGCCCCGGGGTTGACAAGAACCTGTTTCAGACTAACAATGCCTGGTGCCCAGTGACGGTGCTCGACCGACCACTGTCCCATCTACCCAGCCAATCTGATGGTAGCTCGTTGCTACCCTTTCTAACCAGCCCCCTCAGTGGCAGCCAGTTTGTCAAGCATGTCAGGATCCTCCTAAGCAACCCCAGTCAGTTCTCTGGACATTCCTTCCAGATTGGAGCAGCCTCAGCTGCCTCCTAACATGGAATACCAGACCACATAATCAAGAAGCTAAGCAGATAGAAGTCTGCTTGTTTTGCCACATACTTCCCAAATCCTCAGGAAGAAATTGCACAAGCCTTCACCAAGCTGGCTCAATAACCACAAGAATCAATAAAGAGTTATTCCCCTATCTGAGTCTTTTGCCCCCTTTTCTTGGCATACTGACCAGACCACCAAGGCACACTTCAGGTCTATTTATGTTGTAAGTCTTGTCGCGTGTTTATGTGATCCACATCTCTCTCAGTCATGGGGCCATGACCATAAAGTAGAAGGCCAGTATGGTGGCCTGAATTTATGGGAGGAGCCAGGAGGGTATTTAAGCAGCCCACTTGTCCATGCTCTTTGTCAGTTCTAGTGCGCGATACCCTCCCACCCTTCCCATTTTCAAAGCACTTCTCAGCACATCCTTCTCCATAAACTTCCCATTACTTATCTTGGGTATACCCCATTTTCTTGGCATATCGACCAGACCACCAAGGCACACTTCAGGTCTATTTATGTTGTAAGCCTTGTCGCGTGTTTATGTGATCCACATCTCTCTCGGTCATAGGGCCATGACCAATAATAGTATATATATATATATATATATATATATATATATATATATATATATATATATACTATCACTGTCATTGTCCCTGATCACTGCCACACCAGTCATATGATGATGCTTTACTGCCATGGTGATAGTATGTAAAAAAAAAATGTGAAAAACAAATGTATTTCATTTTTTCCATTTTCCAAAAAGTTGTAACAGTAAATTGCAACTTCAAACACTTGCCATGCCCCAAGTCATTTGGGGGGGGGGGGGGGGGGTATTTCTACAGTCCTAGCACTAAATGAGATAGGCCATCAGTACATGAGGATTGATCAATTTTCAAATATATACCATAGTTTGTAGACTCTTTCACACAGAGTAAATATTATACACTGATTTGGGTTATTTTTTATCAAAGAAATGTAGCAGAGTACATTTTGGCCTAAATTTATGAAGAAAGATTATTTATTTGCAATTTTTTTTTTGTTTATTATAGCAAAAAAAAAAAAAAAACCAACAACGTAGTGGTGATTAAATATCATCAAAAGAAAGCTTTCTTTGTCTCAAAAATTATACAAATTTAATTTGGGTACAGTGTTGCAAGACTGAGTAATGCCGCGTACACACGAGCGGACTTTTCGACCAGACTGGTCCGACGGACTATACGATGAACTTTTGGCGGCCTCCCAATGGACTTTCCCAAGAAATGGACTTGCCTACACACGATCACACCAAAGTCCGATGGATTCGTACGTGATGACGTACGACCGGACTAAAATAAGGAAGTTGATAGCCAGTAGCCAATAGCTGCCCTAGCGTCGGTTTTCGTCCGTTGGACTAGCATACAGACGAGCGGACTTTTCGATAGGAACTGGGTCCGGCGAAGTTCCGACGTAAAGATTTGAAATAAATCTAAAGTCTGTCAGATTTTCGTCCGAAAGAGTCCGCTGCAGGTCCGATGAAGCCCACACATGGTCGAATTGTCCGCCGGACTCGGTCCGTCGGACCAGTCCAGTCGAAAAGTCCGCTGGACTGATGATGAGCAGACTCCACTTTTGCCACCAAAACAGCCCCAACCAATTGAGGTATGAATGCCACTAGACCTCTGAAGGTATGCTGTGGTATCTGGCACCAAACCGTCAGTAGCAGATACTTTAAGTCCTGTAAGTTGTGAGGTGAGGCCTTCATGCATCAGACATGTTTTTCCAGCACATCCCACAAATGCTCGATGGATTGAAATCTGGAGAATTTGGCAAGCAAGTCAACTCCTCAAACTCATTGTTGTGTTCCTCAGACCATTCTTGAACCATTTTTGCAGTGTGGAAGGGTGCATTATTTGGCTGAAAGAGGCCACTGCCATCAGGGAATACCATTTCCATTAACGGGTGTACTTGGTCAGCAACAATGATTAGGTAGATGGTACGTGTCAAAGTAACATCCACATGAATGGCAGGACCGAAGGTTTCCCAGCAGAACATTGCCCAAAGCATCACACTGCCTCTACCAGCTTGTCTTCCTCCCATACTGCGTCCATGTGCCAACTCTTTACCAGGAAAGTGACACACGCACCCAACCATCCACATAATGTAAAAGAAAACATGACTCATCAGACCAGGTCTCCTTCTTCCATTGCTCCATGGTCTAGTTCTGATGCTCGTGTGCCCATTGTAGGCGATTTTGGCTGTGGACACGGATCAGCATGGGCACCCTGATTGTTCTATGGCTACACGGCCCCATACACAACAGATTGTGAAGTCCATTTTTTCTGCTTTCAATGCATCAACTTCAGGGACAACATGTTCATTTGCTGCCTAATATATCTCACCAACTCACAGATTCCATTGTAACAAGATAGCCAATGTTATTCACCCAACCTGTTAGAGGTCATAAAAGTATGACTGACCGGTGCTTATAACACTGGACCTACTTGAGATGTGGAAAGAAACAACTGTGATTTCATTTTCTCATCATAGATTCAGGTTGACCTGCTCTGGTCTGTGACAGGTTGTGACTTTAGCACAGTTGCAGTGTTGCCTGGAACACAATAGTGTTTTTCTGTTTAAAAGTACTCATTGCTTGGACTTGCACTTTAAGAGGCTTTTCGCTCCATTCGCTTCATTTTATATCTGTGATGCCTGAAAGTCGCAGAGCTAAAAACACATTTGCATTACAAAACTTCCTTATTACATGACAGGCACGCAGTCCCAGCATCCAAAAACTCTTCATTTCGGAGGATGTCTCCATTCCTATAGACATATGTGCAATTAAAATAATACCTAAAGGATTTGTAAGGCGATGCCTTTTAATTAAAAAAAAAAAAAAAAAAGTGGTGGATCTCTCTCTTCGCTGCTCCCCAGAGAAGAAAATGAATTTCTCTGAAGCAAATTGTTTTGCTAGGGATATACTAAGGATAATACTCAGAGGAAACTAAACTCCAGACTTTTTTTTACCAGCCGGGTACTATGGTGCATGTAAATGTCCGAAGATACCAGTTATGCTGCCTTTTGCACCCAGGGTCTCCTTTGCAATACATTTCAGGAGCAAGTACGAGAGAACCTGGTTGCGGTAGGCAACAAAATCCGTTGCACCTTTAGACACCTTATGCATGAGTGTGTGTGTGATAGAGCTGGACCATGTTGGGAATAAGGCAGAGTGCATCTTCCTTCAAAGGGGGTAATACGTAATGAAGGCATAGTGTAGGTGGACCTTGTTGTGTTCCTAAGCTGCTTCTCTCTGATCGAGACAAAACAAGTGCTCAGTAGATGGTGAACTCAGTAGAAGGTCTTACCCTTTTGGCTTGAGCAATGGATGTTATCAGAACCGCAATGAGATGCAACAGGAGAACGAGATGCAATAGGAGACGTACTGTATGTTAGGAACTGATAGAAAGTGTGAAATCTTAAGAATGGAGTGCGTCTTCCTTCAAAGGGGCTGCCACGTAATGAAGGTATAGTGTAGGTGGACCTTGTTGTGTTCCTAAGCTACTTCTCTCTGATTGAGACAAAACAAGTGCTCAGTAGATGGTGAACTCAGTAGAAGGCCTCACCCTTTCTCAGGGCTTGAGCAGTGGATGCTATCAGAACCACAATGAGATGCAACAGGAGACGTATGTTAGGAACTGAAAGGAGGTGTGAAATCTTAAGAACGGAGTGCATCTTCCTTCAAAGGGGCTGCTACGTAACAAAGGTATAGTGTAGGTGCACCTTGTTGTGTTCCTAAGCTGCTTCTCTCTGATTGAGACAAAACAAGTGCTCAGTAGATGGTGAACTCAGTAGAAGGCCTCACCCTTTCTCAGGGCTTGAGCAGTGGATGCTATCAGAACCACAATGAGATGCAACAGGAGACATATGTTAGGAACTGATAGAAGGTGTGAAATCTTAAGAATGGAGTGCGTCTTCTTTCAAAGGGGCTGCCACGTAATGAAGGTATAGTATAGGTGGACCTTGTTGTGTTCTTAAGCTCCTTCTCTTTGATCGAGACAAAACAAGTGCTCAGTAGATGGTGAACTCAGTAGAAGGCCTCACCCTTTCTCAGGGCTTGAGCAGTGGATGCTATCAGAACCACAATGAGATGCAATAGGAAACGTATGTTAGGAACTGATAGAAGGTGTGAAATCTTAAGAACGGAGTGCGTCTTCCTTCAAAGGGGCTGCCACGTAATGAAGGTATAGTATAGGTGTGCCTTGTTGTGTTCTTAAGCTCCTTCTCTTTGATCGAGACAAAACAAGTGCTCAGTAGATGGTAAACCCTGGAGTGGGTATTGAAGAGCACCTAGTGCAAACGTTCATATTACTCAAAGAGCTTTTTTTGAAATGTTTATTAAGTTAAGAGCATCAAATACATCCAACATGTTTCAGGGGAAAGGTCTCACCCTTCCTCAAGGCTTGAGCAGTGGATGTTATCAGAATCACAATGAGATGCAATAGGAGTCGTATGTTAGCAATTGATAGAAACTGTGAAATCCTAAGAACGGAGTATGTTTTCCTTCAAAGGGAATATTTAATGATCAGTGTAGATCAGGGATATGCAATTAGTGGACCTCCAGCTGTCCCACGAGGCATAGCAAGACTCTGGCAGCCACAAGCATGAAACCCAGAGGAAAAGGCATAATGGGACTTGTAGTTTTGCAACAGCTGGAGGTTCGCTAATTGCATATCCCTGGTGTAGGTGGACCTTGTTCTGTTCCTATGCTGTTTGTCTCTGTTCGAGACAAAAGGAATGCTCAGTAAATAGTAAATCTTGGAGTGGGTATTGAGGAGTGCTTGGTAAAAACGTTCATATCACTCAGAGGTCTTTTTCGAACATGTATTGGTTAAGAGCATCAAATACATTCAACACGTTTCAGGGGAAAAGCCTCACCCTTCCTAAGGGCTGGATCAGTGGATGTTATTGGAATAACATTGAGATGCAAAAGGAGACTTTTACACGCTCATGAACTTTAATGACATCCCAGTCTTAGTCCGTAGGGTTCAATATTGAGATGGCCCACCCTTTGCAGCTATAACAGCTTCAACTCTTCTATGAAGGCTGTCCTCAAGGTTTAGGAGTGTGTCTATGGGAATGTGTGACCATTCTTCCAAAAGCGCATTTGTGAGGTCAGGCACTAATGTTGGATGAGAAGGTCTGGCTCGCAGTCTCTGCTCTAATTCATCCCAAAGGTGTTCTATCGGGTTGCAGTCAAGATTCTGTGCAGGCCAGTCAAGTTCCTCCACCCCAAATGCGCTCATCCATGTCCTTATGGACCTTGCTTTGTGTACTGGTCCAAATCATTTGGTGGGGGGGGGGGATTAGGGTGTGGGGTTGTTTTTCAGGGGTTGGATTTGGCCCCTTAGTTTCAGTGAAGGGAACTCTTAAGGCATCAGCAAACCAAGACATTTTCTACAATTTCATGCTCCCGACTTTGTGGGAACAGTTTGGAGATGGCCCCTTCCTGTTCCAACATGACTGCGCACCAGTGCACAAAGCAAGGTCCATAAAGACATGGATGACCGAGTTTGGGAACTTGACTGGCCTGCACAGAGTCCTAACCTCAACCCAATAGAACACCTTTGGGATGAATTAGAGCGGAGACTGCGAGCCACGCCTTCTTGTCCACATCAGTGCCTGAGCTCACAAATGCACTTCTTTAAGAATGGTCAAACATTTCCATAGACACACTCCTAAATCTTGTGGACGGCCTTCCCAGAAGAGTTGAAGCTGGTATAGCTGCAAAGGGTGGGCCAACTCAATATGTACAGGGGGTCAGAGGCTGTGCAAACATAGTACGGGGGTCAGAGGTTGTGCAGACATGGTATTGGGGTCAGAGGCTGTGCAGACATGGTACTGGGGTCAGAGGCTGTGCAGGCATGGTACAGAGGTCAGAGGTTGTGCAGACATGGTACAGAGGTCAGAGGCTGTGTGGACATGGTACTGGGGTCAGAGGTTGTGCAGACATGGTACAGGGGTCAGAGGCTGTGCAGACATGGTACTGGGGTCAGAGGCTGTGCAGACATGGTACTAGGGTCAGAGGCTGTGCGGACATGGTACAGGGGTCAGAGGTTGTGCAGACATGGTACATGGGGTCAGAGGTTGTGCGGACATGGTACTGGGGTCAGAGGTTGTGCAGACATGGTACAGGGGTCAGAGGTTGTGCGGACATGGTACAGGGGTCAGAGGCCTTGCGGACATGGTACAGGGGTGAGAGGTTGTGCAGACTTTGTACAGGAGGGGGTCTGTCACTGTGGATGGCTCTGCTCCTGCTCTATCTGTCCTCCCTCCTCCTCCATACTTGGCTCAGTATAGGGGAGGCTGATCAGTACAATACACGTCTGACTGACCTGGATGGATGGTCACAGTCAGCGCTTCGTTCTAGAATCTGGGCACAGGCAGAGATCAACCTCCTCTGCTGTGACGAGGCGCCGCCGAGAACGAGTGCCTGCCATCACGTCACTGCGCATGTGCCTGCCCAGCCGAACGTGTAAGAGTTTTCCTGAGCCTGGCAGGCTTCGCAAAGGGCGCATGCGCAGTCGCGCTGTCGGCCTGCAGCCATCTTTTTTTTACAGGCACCGCTTCCCGCAACGGGCATTTACGGGCAGCCCGAAAATGGGCTGAAATTTAGGGGCTGCCCGTAAAATTAATGGGCGGTTGGCAACGCTGCTACGGACTAAGACTCAGATGCTTTTAAAGTTCATGTGCGTGTAAAGGTAGGTGTCCCAATATATAAAAAAATATATTTTGAAAATATAGTGTAAGTCCAAAGGTGGCAGGAAAAACTTAAGTTATATTTTTGTATTCTTTTTTCCCTCCTGTTTTTAACATAACAAAATTCAGATACTTCAATAAAACCATTAGAGGGAGAAGGTGAGCCACAAATATAACCATTGGATATTTTTGGGGGAAATGGAAAAAAAAAAGTGACGTTTATTCTTTTGATTTGTTTGGTTCATTAATATAATGCCACATGTCATTTTCCTCATACACTGTAAATATAAATTGTTTAATCTTTTTGTTTTACAGTTGCAGAGACTTGTGCACTCTGCAGCAAAGGTGTTATGCTTTTATCTCATAATGAGCACAAAAGCATATTGACGGGCCACACTACATTAACAAGGAACAGGGGAACTTTGAATGAATGACGGGTATTTTTAGCGCTGTAGATTAGTGATAAATGGTTAATGTAGTTTTTTGTACTCCATGTGGTTTTCTCTTGTAAACAGATCAGATAACGAGACATGTGCAATTTGTTTAGTTCCGAATTCGTCTTTTTACCAAATTTCGACAAATTTGTTCATTCGGAAATATCCGAATTAGCGAATACCTGTTTAACAATTTTTTCGTAAGTTTGAATATTCGTAAAATTTGTAAATTCCTAAATCTGAAATAATAACTAGCTAATAATAACCTAACTATTAAATTATAGGTATTGGAATTTCCTTTCAAATTTGGCTGTGAGTGAAAGTAACGAATACGAATTTATCCGAATTATGAATTATCCGAAATAACGAATGCCGCATCTAAACAGATCGGAACAAATTAATGATAATAAATAACAATAAAAAAAACTTTTTTTATTATTATTATTATTTATTATTACATTCCATTCGTTTAGATGCGGCATTTGCTATTTTGGATCATTCGTAACTTCGGATAAATTTGTATTCGTTACGTTCACTCACAGCCAAATTTGAAAGGAAATTCCAATACCTATCATTTAATAGTTAGTTACTATTACTTACCCTGTTTCCCCGAAAATAAGACCTAGCATGATTGTCGGTGATGGCTGCAATATAAGCCTTACCCCCCAAATAAGCCCTACCCTGTTTCCCCGAAAATAAGCCCTACCCTGAAAAGAAGACCTACAAGGACTTTAACTAGGGCTTATTTGGGGGGTAGGGCAGTGGCGGAATTATAGGGGTCGCTGAGGTTGCCATGGCGACCGGGCCCCTTGCTGCAGGGGGCCCTTGAGGGCCCCCTGTATGCAGTACTTTGTTAGGAGGAGCGCAGACAAGCTCCCCGATTCCAAGCCGAACTGTATTCGGCACTGTGCAGGGAGCTGGTGACATTACAATGAAAGTGAAAGCACAGTGCTGTGCTCTTTGTCTCCCCCTACAGTGCAGTACCCGGCAGGAAGAGCTAAGGTAAAGGTCTGCCGTTTTTTATCTACTGTATGTGTGTTTATATGTATGTGCATGTATGTATGTGTATGTGGTTGTGTGTATGTGCATGTGTGTGTGCATCTATGTGTGTGAATGTGTGTGCATCTATGTATATGTGTGTGTATGTATGTGTATGTGTTTATATCAGTGGCGGTGCATCCATAGGGGCGCATGGGTGCCGCCCCCTCTCTCCAGGCACCCCTCCATCACAAATAGATAGATTCACGCTATGCATGAATCTATCTATGGCCGCCACTGCCCCCCCTATTCAGACGCCTGGCCCCTTTTTGGACGCCGGGCACCTAAATGACACCGGCGGGGGTGTTTTTAAAGCACTAATAGGCTTCAAAATAGGTGAACTGCGAGTGCCATGCATGGCGCTGACAGTCCACCCAGGTGTGTTAGAAAAGCGAATAAATATTCACTTTCCTAACACTGAACCGCCTCTCCACCAATTAGGTGCTCGGGTCTGTTACCCGTCACCTGATTGGCTGAAACGACAGGCGCCGCTATTGGATGCCTATCAGGAGGAGAGGATGGGAGGAGCCGCATGCAGGACCCCGCTCGTTGCCGTCACCCGCTGCCCCACCGAGACAGGGTAAGTGCCGGGCAGACTGCGAGCGGGCAGGGGGGTCATAGTGGCAGCATTTGATGGCACAGTGGCTGCGTTTCAGGGCACAGTGGTGGCAATTGATAGGCACAGTGGCTGCGTTTCATGGGCACAGTGGCTGCGTTTCATGGGCACAGTGGCTGCGTTTCATGGGCACAGTGGTGGCAATTGATAGGCACAGTGACTGCGTTTGAGGGCACAGGGGTGGCAATTGATGGGCACAGTGGCTGCGTTTGATGGGCACAGTGACTGCGTTTGAGGGCACAGGGGTGGCAATTGATGGGCACAGTGACGGCAATTGATGGGCACAGTGGCTGCGTTTGATGGGCAAAGTGGCTGCGTTTGAGGGCACAGTGGTGGTAATTGATGGGCACAGTGGCAGCGTTTGATAGGCACAGTGACTGTGTTTGAGGGCACAATGGTGGCAATTGATGTGCACAAGGGCTGCGTTTGATAGGCACAGTGACTGCGTTTGATGGGCACAGTGGCTGCATATGAAGGGCACAGTGGCTGTGTTTGATAGGCACAGTGACTGCGTTTGATGGGCACAGTGGTGGCAATTGATGTGCACAGTGAGGCTGCAATTGATGCGTTTTTTTTTAAAGAATTTTTCAGTTTGCTTGCACCCCCCCAAAATGTTGAGCACCATCTGCCACTGGTTTATATGTGTGTGTGTGTGTGTGTGTGTGTGTGTGTGTGTGTGTGTGTGTGTGTGTGTGTGTATGTATATATATATATATATATATATATATACACACACATACACATTATTTATATATATATATATATATATATATATATATATATATATATACAATGTGTGTGTGTGTGTGTATTTATGTGTGTGTGTGTGTATGTATGTGTGTTTACATGTATATATGCACATTTTATGTATGCGCTTTTAATCCTGACCCCCTATATGTGTCCCATTAGAACCGATTTTTTTTTTTTTGCTTGTCCATAGTACCAGCAAAAAAAATGCTGTTCCTCTGAAAAGTGATCCATGCTCAGATCGCTTTTCAGAGGCATTTGACAGCCGGTAAAGAGGCAATATGTTGCCTCCTGACCGCCTGTTTTAACCCCTTAAATGCATCATCACTATGCTGCAACTGCATGCAATGCACACAGTTGCAGGGTGGTTGCAGTGCAGCCACTTCAAGGGTGATCTGACTGGAAAAAGATTGAGAAACACCGACATAGAGGAACCCATCTCTCAATTTTCCTCCTGCAGCCGCTGAATGCCTGTGGGAGGGATAGGAGGAGAAGCGGGGGGGGGGGGGAATCGATTCCTTTACATGCAGCCACCCACTTGCGACCGGACCCTGGTGTTCCGCCATCGGGCTCGGAGAAAAGAGCCCTGTCCGGGGGTCAGGGGGGCCCTCCATGGTTTCTTGCATCGGGGCCCTGAAGATTCTAGTTACGCCTCTGGGGTAGGGCTTATATTGCAGCCATCACCGACACTTACGCTAGGTCTTATTTTCGGGGAAACAGGGTAGTTATTATATCTGATTTACAAATTTTCTGATTTTTGTTTTTTTTTTCAAATTTTCGGATTTTCTTTCTTATATTCGAATTTTGGGGATTTTTGGATTTCCGAATTTTCGGATTTCGAAATTTCGAATTTTTGAATTTTCTAATTTATTCGAAATAACAAATTTTGATCATAACAAATGACCTGAAAAACAAAAACAAAAAAAAAAGCGAATGAAACGAAAATGAACACATTTTTTGGCAGTGCACATGTCTAGCCGGTACTGGCTATATCTTTTTTAATATACCGTATTTATCGGCGTATAACACGCACAGGCGTATAACACGCACATTCATTTTAAGAGGGAAGTTTCAGGAAAAAAAACTTACATTTTAAATAAGCAACTTTGAAGCAAAAAAAGGGTAAGTGCCCATCTGCAGCATCACAAGTGCCATCAATGCAGCCTCACTCATCAGTCCACAACAATGCAGCAGCCTCACCATTGCCATCAACACAGCAGCCTCACCATTGCCATCAACGCAGCAGCCTTACCATTGCCATCAGTGCAGCCTGATTGATGCCCATCTGCAGCCTAGAGGAACAGGGAGGGACGAGCCCTGACAGATTACATACAGTGAGAATCTCCTATGATAGACAGAACAGTGGTCCAATGGCAGCCCAGGAGACAGGACTTCCTATTACAGCATCCGCCAAGTAAAAAGGAGATTCTCACTGTATGTAATGTGATGGCGCTCATCCTGCTCCCCTCCCCGTCCCCTCCGAGGCAGCTAAAATTAAAGTATTGGCGTATAACACGCACATGGTATTTGCACCTGATTTTCATGGTGAAAAAGTGAGTGTTATACGCCAATAAATACAGTATATAAAGGTTTGAACACAAACTAATATTTAGCTTAATCTGCAGTCACAATGGGGAGTGTCCCTATCCTACAATCTTTATGGCTGGAATATGGTGGGGGTACCTCTAGCACCACCACTACACTTTCTAATAACATACACGCTGGAACTGATGAAGCGTGAAAGATTATGGAACTGTGCAATAAGGTAAATTCTCCCGTTTAAAATGTCACCTTCTGCAAAAGGCATACCTCCTGAAACCTAATCTATATAGACAATATAGCAACTTGCTAACTTAACAAGATCCACAGGCAGGTTTAACTCTACAAAATGACTCAGAAGTGGAATCCAACCTAGCTTATTCCAATTTGGAGCTATACAAAGGATGTTTTTCTTTGCTTTTTTAGAGCTGAGGAGACAATCCTGTCTTAAGTCTCCATACTTATTAAGGGTAGGGATGAGCCGAACACCCCCCGGTTCGGTTCGCACCAGAACATACCAAACAGGAAAAAAATTCATAAGTACACCACTCACATTTTTGTAAATATTTTCTTCTATCTTTTCATGTGACAACACTGAAGAAATGACACTTTGCTACAATGTAAAGTAGTGAGTGTACAGCTTGTATAACAGTGTAAATTTGCTGTCCCCTCAAAATAACTCAACACACAGCCATTAATGTCTAAACCACTGGCAACAAAAGTGAGTACACCCCTAAGTGAAAATGTCAAATTGGGCCCAATTAGCCATTTTCCCACCCCGGTGTCATGTGACTCGTTAGTGTTACAAGGTCTCAGGTGTGAATGGGGAGCAGGTGTGGTAAATTTGGTGTTATTGCTCTCACTCTCTCATACTGGTCACTGGAAGTTCAACATGACACCTCATGGCAAAGAACTCTCTGAGGGTCTGAAAAAAAGAATTGTTGCTCTACATAAAGATGGCCTAGGCTATAAGAAGATTGCCAAGACCCTGAAACTGAGCTGCAGCACGGTGGCCAAGACCATACAGAGGTTTAACAGGACAGATTCCACTCAGAACAGGCCTCGCCATGGTTGACCAAAGAAGTTGAGGTCACGTGCTCAGCGTCATATCCAGAGGTTGTCTTTGGGAAATAGACATATGAGTGCTGCAAACATTGCTGCAGAGGTTGAAGGGGTGGGGGGTCAGCCTGTCAGTGCTCAGGCCATACGCCGCACACTGCATCAAATTGGTCTGCATGGCTGTCATCCCAGAAGGAAGCCTCTTCTAAAGATGATGCACAAGAAAGCCCGCAAACAGTTTGCTGAAGACAAGCAGACTAAGGACATGGATTACTGGAACCATGTCCTGTGGTCTGATGAGACCAATATAAACTTATTTGGTTCAGATGGTGTCAAGAGTGTGTGGCGGCAACCAGGTGAGGAGTACAAAGACAAGTGTGTCTTGCCTACAGTCAAGCATGGTGGTGGGAGTGTCATGGTCTGGGGCTGCATGAGTGCTGCCGGCACTGAGGAGCTACAGTTCATTGAGGGAACCATGAATGCCAACATGTACTGTGACATACTGAAGCAGAGCATGATCTCCTTCCTTCGGAGACTGGGCCGCAGGGCAGTATTCCAACATGATAAGGACCCCAAACACACTTCCAAAACAACCATTGCCTTGTTAGGAAGCTGAGGGTAAAGGTGATGGACTGGCACAAATCCCCACCACTCATGCCCCAAGGATGTACCCTCACCATAGGAGTTGGACCTCACCATGTAACATTTTTTGTATACTTTTAGTATTTCCCAAGACGCACACTCCAGAGCAGCAGAAAAAAAAGGATTGCCCCAATCAGTTTCTTTCTTGTGATGTTTTCTATACTTGGACACTGAAGAAACAAGAGAGAGCTCCATAGTGTAAAACCATTGACAATTTCTTTAATAAAAGAGTCAAATATCCACTCACAGTAATCTTTTTTTAAAAGCACTTCCATATGCAAACGGAATGCAGTAACCAAGATGGCACCGATGCTCCTCTTGACGTGATGATGTCATGAAACTCCCAACTGACGCGTTGCGTCCCATTCCTTTGAAAAAAGTAGCTATGTGTGTAGCCAAAATTCCTGTCTTCCAAATCTGTATTCACAGTACAGTGGTAAACTTTGGAGTACTCACACTTGTCACCAGCTGGTGGAAAGATGGAAAGCTGTAGTGAATATTTCAGATTTTTTGATTTAAAAAAAATGTAAACAATGTTCAAAATTTTTATTTTCCTACTAAACAAAATATATAAATACAGAAAAAAATATCCATAAAATAATTTTCCATTCCCTATAAATCTGTGTTTGAAGATAAATATGTTAGACACAACCTTTCATCGCCCCATATTAAAATCGTTTTTTAGTATTCATTTTTGCATATCCCTTAAAATACCATCAAACAATTTACACGTGACAAAAGTCAGGCTTTTAAAGCTTTAACTTATTTTTTTCTTTTTGTTAGGCAATAATTTATAAAGAAAGAGGCATGTGTTTGACAGTTCACCATGAACAGAGCACCCAAAACACGGGAGAGGACGTGCAGTTCCAATCTGAAGCAGAGACTTGGGAGTGCAGTCGATTAAAAAAAAAAAAAAAAAAAGGATTTAATTCCCAACCATCAAATATTTATGGCACAGTTTGACGGCCCTTGGGAGAGTGATGTGATTTTCCAGAAGTGAGATACACTTCTTCTAAATGTGTCCATCCATCAGACCTTTGTGAAGTCACACTTTGCATATCCAGCAAAAAAAAAAGTCCTTCTCTGGCACAGATATTAACTGCTGTAAAAGATGTAGATATTATGCTTCATTCAAGTAGTTTCACGAAAGACAGATTACCATATTTCCTTTGCCAGAAAATCCTATCTTTTCTATCCATCTTGTAATCTGCAGATACATACGGGCACTAGACAAGGAAAACTGGGGCAACAGATAAGCAGTTGCCTGTAGCTTCCTATGAAATGTTATCTTTCTCGTTAGATGTAAGCCCTAATGGATTTTGCTTTCTAAAGCACTGACAATTGTCAGTTGTTTTTTCGAATTTTTTTTTTTTTTTTTTATAAAATACTAATTTTTCTTTATTCATTGTTGCATATCAACAGCACTTATCATCTGCAGCCTTCTTGAACCCACTGCCCCAGAGGTAGCTTCATGTCAAGGTGGGCTTCCCAATAATGACAATAGCAGAACATTGATACAGTCACCGATAGAGGTCTATTAAAAATAATAATAATAATAATAAAAGCATTGCGAGACAAGCATTCACAAGCTTTTGTCACGTGTAAATAGTTTGATGGTATTTTAAGGGATATGCAAAATGAATACCCAGCTATGACAAATGGTCATTATATTTTGCTTAACCCCTTCATGACCAGGCCATTTTTTGCGATACGGCACTGTGTTACTTTAACTGACAATTGCGCGGTCGTGCAAAACTGTACCCATATAAAATGTATGTCCTTTTTTTCCCCCCACAAATTTTTGTTCTTTTTGTTGTATTTGATCACCTCTGCGTTTTTACATTTTTTGCACTATAAACAAAAAAAAAAAGACTGACAATTTTGAAAAAAAAAAAAAAACAATCTTTTTATTTTTAGCTATAAAACATATCCAATTAAAAAATGTAAAACATCAAATTTCTTCATCAATTTAGGCTAAAATGTATTCTGCAAAAAAAAAAAAAAAATCCCAATAAGCTTATATTGATTGGTTTGCACAAAAATGATATCATCCAAAAACTATGGAATATATTTATGGAATTTTAATTATTTTTGTTTTTTCTACTAGTAATGGCAACGACTTATAGCAGGACTGCGACATTGCGGCGGACAAATCTGACACCTAACTGACACTTTTGCCATTTTTTTGGGGGGGCCAGTGACATTAATGCAGTGATCAGTGCTAAAAATACGCACTGTCACTATACTAATGACACTGGCTGGGAAGGGGTTAACATCTAAGGCGATCAAGGGGTTAAACGTGTGGCCACCTGTGTTACTGTGTGTGCGGTGTGCTGCATTTTACTCTTCTGCTGTCAGAAGAGAGCCCTGTGTTTGTTTACCTACCATAGGCGTGCGCACAGGGTGTGCCAGGTGTGCCTGGGCACACCCTAATTGCCTTGTGTGGTGTAGAGGTCGACCGATATATCGGCCGGCCGATATATCGGCCGATATTTGGCGTTTTTTACTTAATCGGCATCGGCCGATTGTGCTGATAAAAAAGGCCGATTGTAACTTCAGCCGTGACTTGCAAATGACTTCTGTAATAGACGTTAATGCAAGTTGCCTTAAGTTATCTGTGAAGTTTTCTTCTTTCCCCCTCTGGGCAGCCTGCCAAGTCTGATAAGAAGATACATTTGTATCTTTCGGGTTCTTTTTATCAATAGACTGAACTCCGTGGAGAAGTTTTCAGTTTAACCATTTAAAGACTAAATCTTTTCTGACACTTGTTGCTTACAAGTAAAAATCCTGTATTTTCTGCTAGAAAATCACTTAGAACCCCCAAACATTATATATATTTTTTTTAGCAGAGACCCTAGGGAATAAAATGGTGATTGTTGCAATATTTTATGTCACACGGTATTTGCGCAGCGGTCTTTCAAACGCAATTTTTACAAAAAAAAATACAGTAATGAATTTAAAAAAAACCTAAGCAGTAAAGTTAGCCCATTTTTTTTCGTCCAAAAGTTTTGATTACCTGTTTTTGTGTATTTAATATTTAAGTTTTTTTTTTTTTTTTTTTTTCTAAATTATACATACAAGTGAACTGATTGGAGGTTTGTTTTGTTTAATGTTTAAATGAAAAAAAAATTCTGTATTACTTAAGGCTGCTTTCACACTGGAGCGGGCAGGCGTTGATGGTAAAACGCTGCTAGTTTTAGCGGCGCTTTACCGTCATTTTAGAGGCGCTATTCGGCTGCTAGCGGGGCGCTTATAACCCAGCTAGCGGCCGAGGAAGGGGTTAAATGCGCCCCTGAAGCGCCACTGCCAAAACGCTTTGCAGGCGCTTCGGCAGCGGTGCGCATTCATTTCAATCGGCAGGAGTGGTGGAGGAGAGGTATACACACCGCTCCAAAGATGCCGTTTGCAGGACTTTTTTTTTTACATCCTGCCAGCGCATCGCCTCAGTGTGACAGCACTCGGGATATCACACTGAGACTGCAGGGGAGCCGTTTTACAGGCGCTTTACAGGTGCTATTTTTAGCCCAAAAGCGCCTGAAAAACGCCCCAGTGTGAAAGGGGTATAACTGTTAGATTTTATGAGATGAAGGGGAAAAAGAAAAAAAAAAAAATCGGCCAAATATATCGGCCCAAAAAAATCGGCATCACATATCGGCCATCGGCCACCGCGATTTCTAAATATCGGCATCGGCATCGGCCAGAGAAAAACCCATATCGGTCGACCTCTAGTGTGGTGCATATTCCCCCCTGTTTAGACCACTGATATTTCATTCCCAAAAAAAATGTTACAAAAGAAAATATTTTTTTTTTAAATAAAATAAACAAAATTACACTGTCCACTGCCCTACTGACACCATCAGTACATATACACAGGCATATGTATTTGAGCTTTGGGGTGCACACCCTAATACAAGAGGCTGCGCACACCTATGTTACCTACACAGGACTCTCTTTGATAATGTAAAGGTCTCGCCAACACCAACAACAAAACCACACCACCACATGGTTCCCTACTATTATATCTTTGTATACAATTTGGCAGTTGAAAAATATATATTATAATATATGCATGAAATCATTCCAGAAAAAGGTAGACTATTTAGATATATATTGTTCTCCTTTCCTCTCCACCCGTTGCTTCTCTTTGGGGAATAGATATCATGTACCTTTCTAATTTAATGATTATTATAAACAAACTCAATTATGTTTTTTTTTTTTTATATATATATAATCTTTATTTAGAACAAAATCACATGTCATAACAAACGTTTTCTAGAACATCAGTTTAAGGGTGACATGTTCATTTTATATACTTAACAAAAAGAAGCAGAGCAAAAATGAACTATAGAAATTTGAGCGGTTATACGTCTTACATGGCTCGGGTGTTCACCCCCTTGAAGGCTTGGGGTGACTTCTGCAATGTTATCACCGACTAGTATGGATAGCAAGGGAACATATCACCAGTCCTAGACTAGCTTAGGCCGGTGAAAGAGCCACACTGACTGCAATATGGAGGGGAGGGGGGCTATGGTCGCCTCCAGCTAGCCGCCCCTAACACAACACCCAGGCCGGAACCGCATCAAAGTACACTTGAGACACCAAGGGGAAGAAAAACTGTGCCATCCTCATGATAGGTGGCCTCCCCTATAGTGGCAAAATAGTAATACCATTTGTCAGGTTAAAGCATACATAGAGAAACATTTAAACCAAATTTCAAAATATGGAAACATTTAGAGAGAAAAGGATTAGCAATAAGGAAAAGAGGGGAAAAGGTCAGGATCATACCTGAAGTCTCGCAAATGATGTCGTCATCCATGCCAAACCCGATACCACCGAATATAGGAGATGTCAGCCAGAGTAAGGGGAGCAGGTAATCAGTGCCACAGTCCTTACAGAGAATAAATCCATCCCCACTACTTCTGGGGTTGAATACGCTGTCTAAGAAATGGTTCCACCAGTTCCAGTAGCGCCAAGTCTAAACTGGAGGATACTTGGTGTGAATCACGAATGTGGTCTAGCCATGGTGACCAAGTGCTGGTGAAACGATCTGGGGTACCTTTACAAGTTGCAACCCAATCCTCAGCCTCCTTGATCTCATTCACCCTACGTACCTATTCCTTGAGACCAGGAATTTGTGCTAGTTTCCAATAGATTGGGAGCAACCGCTTGGCTGTGTTCAAAAAGTGGGGCAGCGCTCTAAACTTATGGGATTACCAATCAGCATGGTATGACAGATCACCATACTATGACAGGACACAACCCATGTATGTACACTTTGGATGACAACCTAATAGTATTGTCTATTGCGATACACGCTCATCACCATAATCAACAAGTCTATAGCCCTGCCAATATCGCTATTGGTATATGCCGCTGCGGCCCCTCTTAGTCCATTTACAACTCCCATCTGTGGTGATATACATTGACATTGGTTTGAGTGGGTTGGACACAGGTTCACTTGTAGATGGCCGAACCAGGCGAATAAGCTTGCAGACTTACTTTCATTACAGACATTTAGCCATTCAGTCTAAAGATCACTTCACACAGATAACTGATACAACCGTACCTGTTACCAGCTGAAGGGGGAGCATATTCACTAGAGTGGGAGATAGAGGGGTGGCAGTGATTTTGGGGGCCAGTCTGGGGAGATCAGAGTGGGGTGGGTTGTGTTGGGTAGGGGGCCGGGGGGGAGGGGTATATGTGGGGTAGGGGGTTCCCATCTTTGCCATGGTTGCTTTTTACATGTATGTTCAATAAATACAATTTTGTATTGAAATTGATAGCCTTTGTAGATGCACTTTTCCTTTGGTGGTTTTTTGATATGTAGGAGAAAATGAATCAGAAGTAGGGGATGTCAGGGCCCAGAATTTCTTTAATCTGAGCCCTAATGTCCATTCAAAGGGGTACTATCACATGGCACTCCCACCACAGATGCAAGAGCGTACTGCGGTCTCCACAACCCCTCCAGTATAGCTCAGAGGTAGAAGGGTATATCTTATCCAGGTCGGCAGCGTGACAGGACTTTTTATAATTTGTCTCGTGCATTTTACAGTCAATAGAGCTCGAGTGGGTTAGCTGGTACAGGTGGGTCAGCTAAGCAGTGGTGAACTTGGACCTCATGTCCTTTTCCCAGACCCAGCTATATGTGGGCTTGGCAGCAGAGGCGGCAGACCCTAACAGTTGGTATAGTTCAGAGACCATATGCAGTATAGGCTCCTCGGCTATATAAAAGCATTCAAATGACGTAAGAGAAGTAATACCTCCTATAGAACTGCCATGTACCTAAAAAAAGTGGTACAGTTGTCTGTACCCCCATAAATTCATTAGAGAACCCCCATGTCGGGTTTTTGGGGTCTTAAAAGGCAACAGTTTACCATTCCTCATAAGTTTATCACAACTGGCATTACCATAATCCACCCAGGGCCCAAATAATGCCATCTGTTCTCCAGGAGGGAACCAAAGGAAACCCCCCAGTGGGGACACAGAGGGGGCCAGATCCAGCATTTGGTTAATCTGATCCTATACTTTAAGTGCATGAGTCGTCAAAGGAGACGTGCCATCCGACAATCCCCTGTGTTCCCAAGAGAGCCACAGGGCATAGGTCGAGTTCCTGCCGGTCATATACCTCTCCATAGAAACCCAAAGCTTGGAATGGGTATGGAAATGCCAGTTAAGGATCCATTAGAGGACTATAGCCCTATAGTATCTCTGTATGTCTGGGATACCCAAACCACCTGTGTGTTTCGGGCGCCTCAGTACTTTCAGAGCTATTCACGGTCTCCATAAACTCCCGACAAACCCAGCCAGCACGCTAGACAGTTGGGTGAAGAAGCCTTTGGGCAAGGGCACAGGTAGCATCTGCAGGTAAAAGAGTATGCTTGGGTAGATATTCATTTTTATGATATTTAACCTCTCCAGCCAGGTGAAAGCAGTCTTAGTCCATATTGATATGTTCCACCTAATCACGGCCAGCAACGGGGGTAATTGGCCGTGTATAAAGTGTCAAGGTGGTCTGTAAGCTGGTTGCCCAGATATCTCAGGGAGGATTTGGCCCACGTAAAGGGAAATGTGATCTTAAGGCTGTTTGCTAGAGCAAGAGATAGCTGAATAGACAGAATTTTCTGATTTTGTGGGATTAATTTTGAAGTTAGAAAGCATCCCTAAATGCTTGAGTTCTCGCATCAGGACTGGCAATGAGATCAGGGGGTCTGTAAGGTTAAACAGCACATCATCAGCATAGCCTGAAAGTTTATGTTCTGTGTTGCCCACCTTCAAGTCCTTGATATCTGTGTTCGCTTGTACTTTACGCAATAGGGGTTCAAGCACCAATTTGATAAGGAGAGAGGCAAGAGGGGGCACCCCTGTCTTGTGCCATTCCTGATCGAGAACTTAGAGGAGAAGAGTCTGTTGACTTGAATCTGTGCACTGGGAGCAGAATAAAGGGCCATAATCCAGGTTAGCATGTCCAGTCCCAACCCCAGGGTCTCCAGCACCACTTGAAGGTAAGACCAGTCAACACGGTCAAACTTTTTTTCTGCGTCTGTTGATAAGATTAAGTATGGTGAAGGTTCCTGACAGTGTGGGGCCCAGTGTATAAGTTGGATCGCTCTAATTGAGTTGTCCCTGGCTTTGCGGCCTATGATAAATCCTGTTTGGTCAGGGTGAATGATGTGGGGCATGAGATACTTCAATCGGTTCACCAGAATTTTTGCCAAGATTTTATTATCCATGTTTAGTAAGACTATGGGAAGGTAACTTTGAGGGGGCAGTAAGGTCCTTACCTTCCTTTAGGATCACAGAGATATGGGTCAACAGTGCCTCCCTTAGAATTAAGCTACCCTTTGCCAGGGAATTAAAGTACCTCAATTATGTTTCTTGGTGATTTGTAACTTATACATGTGTTTCCTTTGTCTTTAGAATATATTTCTTTGGTCATGTGCACTTTCGTGAACGACAGGAGGTCCTGAGCAAGCAGTGTTTTCAACGAAACGTATTGACCTAAACTCTCTATTTCGACCAATAGCCATGCATATTTGCAGTGGACAATGTTTGTTGGTATTAATATGACATTTGATATTAGTTTTTAGACATTTCATTGTCAAAAATAACATTTAGGATTTTTTTATATATGAATGTATCTGTGTGATCACTGGAGGGGTATTTAAAGTACAACTATTTACTTTTTTGTAGACATGTGCGCCGTCAATATAATAGTTTTGTTTTGTTCCATTCCATTTAGTATTAGAATTAATTCATATTTCGTAATTCGTGTCCGAAATTCAATTTGGATTTGTACGAAATACGAATTTTCGCTAGGTTTGTTAACTTTTCGTAACAATTACGAATGCTCGTTATGATGAATTTATCATTATGAGGGGCTCCCACCATCCATGTGCTGTGCTGACTTCCTATGTTTTTTAACTTCTTCATAACGAATAATCGCAATTAACGAACATTCTCGTTTCCGTTGTAACGGAATTTGGATCCGAAATTCGTAAACGAAATTTCGTACAAAATTCGGAAGCATAGCAACTCGTATTTCGGGTCCTTCCTACTCTTTCGTGCTATATATTTTTAACAAGGATGACACCCTCCGCTGGCACATATTTAGTCACACATCTATCAAATAAACTTTTGTTTCCATTCAGTTCCAGTGAAAATAAAGTTGGAATTCACCTTTAAGAGAAAACCATAATGTTGCACGATGATTTGTAAGTTTAGAAAATGCATTGCATTGATAGTTACATAAAATAAATAAATAAATGACCAAAGCACTATTGGTTAGCTAATGAGACAGCACAGAAAATGAACCTTGCTTTGCAGCTCCCTTTGTTCTTTTGAAACTTCTTCTGAGCTCTTGGTAAAGGGATAAGTCACTGTTGTGATGAGTCATTTAGGTCCTGAAAATAACAAGCTTCTTTCAATATTATTATGCAATATTAATCCTACCTCTGTTTTAGGAGAAAAAAAAAACATAGTGTCACAAGATGAATTGTGAGTTTAGAAAATACAGAACATTATTAGTTATAAATATCCTTTATGGTGTCAGTTGGAGATCATTTCTGAGCAGGAAAGACACCTCCACACTACATTCTCCCTTGGAGGAGCAGTTGGTCACAGATACAAGCCTACATATTCCTCCCATGACATGTTTACACGCAGCAATTCCAACATAGTTTCAGAAAAGTATACATTCTTTCTATTGAAAAGAAACTATTCCCTTAGATGCAAACCACCAGAATCCTTCATTTTAAAGACTCTTTTGAAAGTCATAAATAGGACAAAGCCATCTAAACTTCGAGACGGCGCTAATCTCTCTGCTCCTTGTTTGTGTTATCATATCCTATGGCGGCGAGTAGAAAACGATGTTGACTCATTTGAATACAGTTACATTTCATGCTATGTTACACCCGATGAAGCTCTAACAATGTTTGCTGCATGAGTCATTAAGTCATAAAAGACCTCCAAACAAAGCGCGTGGTTTGTGCATCGCATAGCAATCCTGCTTCATACATACTTGACATGAAGGTGCCATATTGATGAATACATTCAGTTCCATCACTAAGCACTTCACTGCTCATTGAAGAGGTCAAAGGTCCTTAATGCCTCTGTTCATGTACATTTTCTACATGAGACACAAGATTGTACACTCTTCAATTTCTTCAAGAGAACCCGTCTAGGATGAGCATTTGTAAGAACCATTGCCCGCTTAGGCTCTGAAGAAAGGGGTGCTCCCCCGAAACGCGTAAGCCATCAGCCATATGCGCTGGTCTTATCCTCTCGGCAACAGGTCCTGGGGTGTCGATCCACAGAAACAGCGCTTTTGCGCCCTTTTGAAAGCTATTTATACTAGCTCGTTTGTGAGTATAATTTTTACTGTTTTTATGCTGCATTAAAGTTTATCAGTGGTAATGCACTAGGTTGGTGCGCCCTCTTTCTTTTCTGTTTTTTTTAGCTTGAATACCCATTGTTCAAATGAGGGCTGCAAGACGCTAGGCATTACTTCTATAGGTGGCTGCACCACATATCCAGTTCATGGACACCTGAGCGCAGGAGAGGTCTTTTTTCTAGCATACCAGCCTGGGAGGAGCATTTGTAAGAATCTAGAATACCAGCCTGGGAGGAGCATTTGTAAGAATCTAGAATACCAGCCTGGGAGGAGCATTTGTAAGAATCTAGAATACCAGCCTGGGAGGAGCATTTGTAAGAATTCAGAATACCAGCCTGGGAGGAGCATTTGTAAGAATCTAGAATACCAGCCTGGGAGGAGCATTTGTAAGAATCCAGAATACCAGCCTGGGAGGAGCATTTGTAAGAATCTAGAATACCAGCCTGGGATGAGCATTTGTAAGAATCCAGAATACCAGCCTGGGATGAGCATTTGTAAGAATTCAGAATACCAGCCTGGGAGGAGCATTTGTAAGAATTCAGAATACCAGCCTGGGAGGAGCATTTGTAAGAATCTAGAATACCAGCCTGGGAGGAGCATTTGTAAGAATCTAGAATACTAGCCTGGGAGGAGCATTTGTAAGAATCCAGAATACCAGCCTGGGAGGAGCATTTGTAAAAATCTAAAAACATACTATAAAAATGAGTAAATCAGAAATAACAGAGTGACAGAATAACAACAACAAAAATCAAAAAAAGGTATTAATTGATTTGCATTTTAATAAGTGAAAAAAGTATTTGACTCCTTCGCAAAAGATGAGTTAGTAATTGGTGGCAAAACCCTTGTTGGCAATCACAGAGGTCAGACGTTTCTTGTAGTTGGCCACCAGGTTTGCACACATCTCAGGAGGGATTTTGTCCTCTTTGCAGATCCTCTCCAAGTCATTAAGGTTTTGAGGCTCACGTTTGGTAACTCGAACCTTCAGCTCCCTCCACGTACTTTCTATGGGATTACGGTCTCTAGACTGGTTAGGCCACTCCAGGACCATAATGTGCTTCTTCTTGAGCCACTCCTTTGTTGCCTCGGCCGTGTGTTTTGGTTTATTGTCATGCTGGAATTTCCATCGACGGCCCATTTTCAATGCCCTGGCTGAGGGAAGGTTCTCACCCAAGATTTGTAAGAATCTAAAAATAAACACTTTTAAATTTGGTAAATCAGGGCAGCCTTACCTCTTAGAAAAGGTGTGTTTACTGTTATTCACTTGGATTCTCCCCCTGTAAGAGCAGCATCAGGCTATAAGTGGAGTTTCCAGTTCCTACAAATGCTCATCCCAGACTGGTTCTCTTTAAGAAATGAAAGGGGGTAGGGAATCAGAAAATCAGCATTGAGATGCAACAAAGGATGAAATAAAGGGAATGCATGAGACACAAGACTTTACTATCTTCAGTTTCTTAAAGAGAACCGTTCTGAGATGAGCATTTGTAGGAATCTAAACACATACATTTAAAATAAGTAAATCAGTGCAGCCTTACCTCTTAGATGAGGTGTATGTACTGTTATTCACTTGGATTCTCCCCTTGTCAAGAAATGATGCAACAAAGGATGAAAAAAATGTGAAACAAGGTATCTTTTTTTTCAATCGCAGTGCTTTAGCAAACTTAGTGGCATTCAGTTGGGTTTACTTTAGGTAAGGGGTGTTGCACTGTTATTCATTTAGATTCTCCCCCCTGTCAAACAGCATCAGGCTATAAGTAGAGTTTCCAGTTCCTACAAATGCTTATCTCAGACTGGCTTTCTGTAAGAAAATGAAAGGGGGTAGGAAATCAAAAAATCAGCATTGAGATGCAACAAAGCATGAAAATCAAGTATTGTGCCTCTATTGTGACCATACAATCGTTAACTTCCTAAAGAGAACCAGTCTGGAATGAGCATTTGTAAGATTCTAAAAACAATCTTAAATTTGGTAAATCAGAGCAGCCTTACCTCTTATGCCACGTACACACGAGCAGACTTTTCGACCGGACTGGTCCGACGGTCTATCGGACTGACTTTCGGCGCACTTCCGACGGAATTTCCGAACAAACGGACTTGCCTACACATGATCACACCAAAGTTCGATGGATTCACCTATAGAGATCTATAAACAATACGCGGAAATACTTTTGCCTAAATTGCTAATGGTTTTCAATGCGGCTCGGGAGAAACGGAGGCTGCCCCCCTCTATGACCACGGCGAATATAGTACTCATACTGAAACCGGGAAAGGACCCGACAGACCCTGGCTCATATAGGCCCATATCCTTATTACAGAGTGATATTAAACTTCTAGCCAAGGTCCTCGCGCTGAGATTGAACGGCGCCATCACAAGTATTATTCACCCGGATCAGGCAGGGTTCATGCCCAATAAGTCCACGGCGGTTAACCTGAGGAGGCTCTATCTTAATATGCAATCTGCGGCCGACAATGTGGGGCAAAGGGCTTTGCTATCACTGGACGCTATGAAGGCCTTTGATAGCGTTGAATGGGAGTACTTGTGGGGAGTCCTTGAGAGTTTCGGGTTCGGAGAAGTATTTATATCATGGGTGCGCTTGTTGTACCACAACCCGCAAGCGGCTATCCGGGCGTCGGGAGCTATTTCATACACCTTTAATTTAGGGAGAGGCACGAGGCAGGGGTGTCCTTTGTCACCCCTGCTTTTTGCATTAGCCATAGAACCCCTCGCGATTAAAGTAAGGGCTAACCCTGACATTGTCGGATTTCGATACGGAGACAAGCAGGAAAAATTTATGCTATATGCGGACGATACCATGATCCTGCTTGGAGACGTAGACAAATGTCTCACAGAAGCCATGACCACCATAGTGGAGTTCGGCAGGTACTCGGGACTCCAGATTAACTGGACCAAATCCTCTCTAATGCTTATTGATGAAGGGGGGGTCCCCCCTGACAATAACATGGTACCCCTGACTACTTCGTTCAGATACCTGGGGATCCAGGTGACACCTAGGATCAGAGATTACGCTAGATTAAATATTTCCCCACTGCTACCAAAATTTAGAGAACGGATTAAAACATGGAATTCGCTCTGTCTGTCGGTTGCAGGCAGGGTGAATCTGATAAAAATGATTTTAATGCCCCAACTTTTATACGTACTTCATAACGCACCCATGGTAGTGACCTTAAAGACGTTCAGAATTATCAATTCCCTCTTTAGATTACTTATATGGAAAGGCCGTGCACCCAGGATTAAACTTGAACATCTCCAGCATCCTAAAGATGAGGGTGGGCTTGCCCTTCCCAATCCCTGGCTCTACTATGTAGCTGCGCAGCTGCAGCAATTAATAGGTTTAATGCACACAAACACAGAGAAAGAGAGAATTACGTGTAGTTCCTCTGAAATGGTGATGCTGCACACAGTAAAAAGAGACTCTGTCCTGATGGCTTTGGAGGCGTTGGATTTTGCTAAGTCAAATAAGCAATACCCGACCTATGATCTAATTCATAAAATCTGGTCCAAGACCAAATATATACAGGGAGTGACAGGGTATACAGATTACAGCCCAATATGGTTTAATGCTACGTACCCAGAAATAGCCAAGATACAACATGGGGCGAAGTGGAGGAAATATGGAGTGCTATATATCAGACAGATCTTTCAAAATGGGAAAATGTACACATTTGAGGCTCTACAGAGGATCTTTGGGTTACCACAGTCTATGCAGTTTTACTACATGCAATTGAAACATGCTGTGGTGGCTCAGAGTAAATCCTCAGACTGGATCACCTCACCCACACCTTTGTTTAATTTGATTGCAGGGGTTACCAACACTAAGGGATTTATCTCTCAATGTTACAGTATGCTACTACAGAGCTTTCTAAGTAAACATCCTTCAGGTATGCTGACAAAATGGGAGAAGGATGTTGGTCCTCTTGATGGAGATCAATGGGAGGAGGTGTTGCAGGCGGTACCTATTTGCTCTCTAAACGTCACGCAGAGATTAACACAACTATATATCATTCTTAGAGTATACTATACCCCCCATAGATTGCATGTTATGGGCCTTCGGCCCACTCCACTCTGTACCAGATGTAAAAGAGAACATGGGGACCTGATCCACCTACTGTGGAGGTGCCCAAAGCTCCATCTCTATTGGAGGGGGTGGTAGACACCGTTAACAGGGTATTTCAGGTTACGATGCCCTCTGATCCAAAACACTGCTTGCTTAATGTAATAGATGAGCTGGGATGGGAGGAAAGTACTAGAGTGGCAATTACTAGAGTTATGTTTATGGCACGGAAACTAATAATGACACATTGGATATCAGAAGATCCTCCTGCTCATAAAGAGTGGATTAATGCTATAGGGGAACTGTTGCGGAAGGAAAAAATAATTTACCAACACAGAGGTTGCTCACAGAAATTTGAGAAAATTTGGGGATCCTGGCTAAATGTCCCTGGGCTTGCCCCGGTGGATTTGGTTGTGGGCAGATTGTTGGGTATGGATATGTGAGATATCATATGTCATACTGTCGAAACCATTTTTTCCCGATATATATACCAGTGTATAACTTGCTTTCTTATCATATCCAATGTGAGACGCTGGGGGATGTTAACTAATTATTTAATAAAAGTAATAATAAACAATTTAAAAAAAAAAAAGGAAAAAAAAAAAAAAAAGAATAAATAAAAGGGGGTATTAAGGTGTTTACAAGCCAAGTAGATAGATTGTTCAATGTCTCAGGAAATGCTAGATTATTTATACAAACTGAGGTGCATGCAATTTTGATGTCACTCAAGGTAAATTGTTATATTGAATACAAATATAATGTCGGTATGTTTTTCTATATGTTTTTTCTCAATAAAAACTTGTTTTTGGATAAAAAAAAAAAAAAAAGTTCGATGGATTCGTACATGATGACGTACGACCGGACTAAAATAAGGAAGTTGATAGCCAGTAGCCAATAGTTGCCCTAGCGTCGGTTTTCGTAGGTCGGACTAGCATACAGACGAGCAGATTTTTCGATAGGAACTGGGTCCGGCGGAGTTCCGACGTAAAGATTTGAAATTCAAAATCTAAAGTCCATTAGATTTTTGAACGAAAAAGTCTGCTGAAGGTCTGATGAAGCCCACACACGGTCGAATTGTCCGCCGGACTCGGTCCGAAGGACCAGTCCGGTCAAAAAGTCCGCTCGTGTGTATGCGGCAATAGATAAAGTGTTTTTATTGCTATTCACTTGGATTCTTCCCATGTCAGAGCAGCATCAGGCTATAAATGGAATTTCCAATTCCTACAAATTCCTACAAATGCTCATTCCAGACTGGTTTTCATTAAGTAAAAGTTGTAGGAAATTAGGAAATCAGTGTTGAGATGCAACAACGGATGAAAATAAAAGTGAAATCACTTATTATGCCTCTGCATGAGACAAAAGACTGTACACTCTTCAATTTCCCAAAGAGAACCAGTCTGGTATGAACATTTGTAAGAATCTCCTCCTGTCAGAGCATCATCATACTATAAGTGGAGGTTCCAATTCCTACCAATGCTAATCCTAGACTGGTTCTCTTTAAGAAATTAAAGGCTTTGGAAATCAGGAAATCAGCAGTGTTGAGATGCAATAAAGGACGAAAATGAAAAGTGAAATCTAGTATCTTTTTTTATCAATCGCAATGTTTTAGCAAACTCAATGCCATTGAATTGGGTTTACTTTGGGTAAGATGTGTGTACTGTTATTTGCTTGTATTCTCCCCTTGTCAGAGCAGCACCAGGCTATAAGTGAAGTTTCTAATTCCTACAAAATAAAGACTGTAGAAAGTGAGAAAATCAGCACTGAGATGCAACAAAAAAATATGAAATTATGTTTCTGCATTAGACACAAGACTGTACAATCTTTAATTTCCTAAAGAGAGCAAGTCTTGGACGAGCATTTGTAAAAATCTGAAAACACACTCTTAACCACCTGCCCACCGCGCTATAACCGATATACAGCTACAGTGCGGCTCTCCAGTTCTTGGGGGGGGGGGGGGTGTGTCAGTGCAGTGCAGCCCCATCAGTACCCATCAGTGCAGCTTATCAGTACCCATCAGTGCCACCTCATCAGTGTAGCCTTGTGAGTGAATTCTCACTAGTGCCCATTAGTGCAGATTATCAGTGCCCATCAATGCAGCCTCATCAGTGCCCATCAGTGCAGCTTATCAGTACCCATCAGTGCCACCTCATCAGTGCAGCCTTGTCAGTGAATCCTCACTAGTGCCCATTAATGCAGATTATCAGTGCCCATCAATGCAGCCTCATCAGTGCCCATCAGTGCAGCTTATCAGTACCCATCAGTGCCACCTCATCAGTGCAGCCTCGTCAGTGAATCTTCACTAGTGCCCATTAGTGCAGATTATCAGTGCCCATCAATGCAGCCTCATCAGTGCACATCAGTGCCCATCAGTGCAGCCTCACCAGTGCCCATTAGTGCACATCAGTGCAGCCTCATTAATGCACATCAATGTCCATCAGTGCAACCTCATCAGTGCACATCAGTGCAGCTATATCAGCACCCATCAGTGCAGCCTCATCAGTGCCCATCAGTGCAGCCTCATCAGTGCACATCAGTGCCCATCAGTGCAGCCTCATCAGTGGCCATCAGTGCACATCAGTGCAGCCTCATCAATTCACATCAGTGTCCATCAGTGCAGCCTCATCTGCACACATCAGTGCCATCAGTGCAGCTGCATCAGTGCCCATCAGTGCAGCCTCATCAGCACACATCAGTAAATCAGTGAAGGAAAAAAAAAATTATTTGCGAAATTTTATAACAGAAACTAAAAAAACATTTTATTTTTTTAAATGTTTTTAATTTATTTAGCAAAAAAAAAAAATCCCAGTGATGATTACATACCACCAAAATAAAGCTCTATCTATCTCATAAAAATGACAAAATTGTCATTTGGGTACAGTGTTGCATGACTGCACAATAGTCATTCAAAGTGTGACAGCGCTGAAAGTTGAAAATTGGTCTGGGCAGGAAGGGGTAAGAGTGGGTAAAATTGGTACAGTAAATCGGTGAAGCCTTACCTCTTAGGTAAGATGTGTGTACTGTTATTCCCCTGGATTCTCCCCCTGTCAGAGCATCCATCAGGCTTAAGTGGTGTTTCCAATTCCTACAAAGCCTCATTCTAGACTGGTTCTCTTTAAGAAATAAATGTTTGTAATAAACTAGGAGATCAGCAGTGCTGAGATGCAAGGATGAAATAAGTGAAATCAAGTGTTTTATTTATCAATCACAATGCTTTAGCAAACAAAATGGCATGCAGTTGGGCCAAACAAAGAGGCATAGAAAAAAACAAGGAAGAAAAGAAAACCGGATACAAATGATACAATAAGGAATACATAGCAAGTACATCTGTGGTAGGAAATGTGGACCTTGACCATGACCGTATCTTCATTCATCGCTTCCCGAAAGGTGAATCTCCAGGTAGATCTGTCCAAGGATTTAACATCTGGTATTATCTATTCCGTATATTTATGTAATAGAATTACCCCGGTCTGCATTCCACAAATAAATCACAGATTTTCAGGATTCTCAGGCTGACTTTCCCTGCTGAATAGCAGAGTGTAATGAAAATGAAAATATATTGTTCTTGGTGGCAAATGATTTATTCAGTGTCTTTCTGGAAATATCTTGGATGAGTATGGGCAGTGCTTACATTTCCATTCATCAGAGATACAGAGGAGCTTTAACTCTTCTCCCTCCTAGTCCTAGTTCACGTTAAAAATGCTGTGCTTTTGGTGGATGTCTATAATGGGGCATTTTGCCAAATTTTATTACATAGTTATTGTGGCAAAAACTCATTAACCACTTCAGCCCCGGAAGGATTTACCCCCTTCCTGACCAGAGCACTTTTTGCAATACGGCACTGCGTCGATTTAACTGACAATTGCGCGGTCGTGCGACGTTGCACCCAAAACAAAATTGACGTCTTTTTTCCCCCACAGATAGAGCTTTCTTTTGGTGGTATTTGATCACCTCTGCGGTTTTTATTTTTTGCGCTATAAACAAAAAAATTTTTGAAAAAAAAGCAGTATTTTAAACTTTTTGCTGTAATAAATATCCCTTACAAAAATATATAAAAAAAACAAATTTCTTCCTCGGTTTAGGCCGATATATATTCTTCTACATCTTTTTGGTAAAAAAAAAAATCGCAATAAGCGTATATTGGTTGGTTTGTGCAAAAGTTATAGCATCTACAAAATTGGGGATAGATGGCATTTATTTTTTATTTTTTTTATTAGTAATGGCGGCGATCTGTGATTTTTATCATGACTGCGACATTGCGGCGGACACATCGGACACTTTTGACACTATTTTGGGACCATTGGCATTTATACAGCGATCAGTGCTATAAAAATGCACTGATTACTGTGTAAATGACACTGGCAGGAAAGGGGTTAAACACTAGGGAGTGATCAAGGGGTTAAGTGTGTCCTAGGGAGTGATTCTATCTGTAGGGGGGATGGGCTCGCTAGAACATGACAGAGATCACTGGGAGCAGTAGATCCCTGTCATGTTGCTAGGCAGAAGAGGGAAATGCCTTGTTTACACAGGCCTCTCCCCATTCTGCCTCTCCGTGTCACGATCGCGGGCCACCGGCCAACATCGAGTCTGCGGGACCCGCGGGCACGATCATGTGGCTCGCGGCGCGCGCCCCCTAGCCCGCGATTTGCGCAGCCGTGCCATTATGCCGACGTACATCATCGTGCGCTGGTCGGCAAGAGGTTAAAGTGGTTCTAAGGGCTGAAGGTCTTCTACCTGTATGCATTATATGCATGCAGGTAAAAAAAAACCTTCTGTGTGCAGCAGCCTCCCTCAGCTCCCCTAATACTTACCTGAGATCCAGTGGTGGTTGGTGGGTTCTTCTTTTGGGGGGTGGCAAACAAACAACACCCCCCCTCTGGGCGGCACGACACGGCATGGACAGCACACCCCGCATCGGGCGGCGCGGCACTGACAGCACCCCTTCCCCCCCCCCCCGTGGCGTGACACTGACACCACCTGCCTTCCCCCCTGGCGGTCCGGCACTTACCCTCAGGTGTAGTGAGGCTGTGGTGTCCTCTCCTCTCCTGGAGTGTGGGCAGAGGGTGCTCCAATGTCCGCTCCCTAAGCTTCCTCCGCCGTGTGTCTCCTCTTCAGCCAATGCGCTAGGCATCCAATATGATTGCCTGATGCTTTGGCCAATCGGAAAACAGGTTTCAAAACCAAACCTGCCTTCTGATTGGTGGGGAGGAACATTAGTGTGAAAGTAGCGAAAATCTATTCGCTATCGTCACACAACTGGGTGGGCTCGTAGCGCAATGCTCTGCGCTCCGAGGCCACCCTTTTTTGAAGCCTATTAGAGCCTCTGGCTGTAATTAGGTGCTTCAAAAAAACACCCACCCCTCGCATTTGGAATCAATAGTCTGGTGTCCTGATATGTAGATCAGGGGGCCAGACGCATGGATAGGGGAGGCGGCGCCCGTGCGCCCTCTATGCTTAGATCCAGTGTCTCGGCTCTCCCTCCTCATTCAGTCCTGTCAGTCACAGCCAGTGGGACAATGAGGAGAGAGAGGAGGTGGGGCCGAGCCGGGCTCAGTGTTTGAATAGACACACAGAGCAGCGGCTCGGGAGCGCAACCTGCTTGGGTGCCCCCATTGCAAGCTGCTTACTTTTGGGGCACTCGACAGGAGGGAGGGGTCAGGAGCACCGGCGGGGACCTGTGAAGAGCAGGATCGGGGCTACTATGTTTAAAACTAGGCATGTGCAATTCGTTTCGTTCCGAATTTGATTCACTCCTAATTATTATTTACCTAATTAATAATTAGAATTATTATTCATATTTAATTGTAATTAATAATTGATTCACCCTTAAGCATTATTTACCCAATTATTAATTAGAATTATTATCATATTTAATTATAATTAATAATTGATTAACTCTTAAGTATTTTTTATCTAATTATAATTTCAAATTATAGATATTTAAATGTAATTAATATTTGATTCACTTCTAAGTATTATTTACCTAATTAATTATTATTATTATTCATATTTAGTTGTAATAAATAATCGATTCACCCTTAAGCATTATTTAACCAATTATTAATTAGAATTATTATCATATGTAATTGTAATTAATAATTAATTCACTCTAAAGTATTTTTCACCTAATTATAATTTCAAATTATGGGTATTTAAATGTAATTAATATTTGATTCACTCCTAAGTATTATTTACCTAATTAATGATTAGAATTATCTTTCATATTTAATTGTAATTAATAATTGCGTCATCCTTAAATATAAATAGCGTACATGGGCAATTTTAAAACACTTTTTTGTCCGTTTTTACACAAAAAGTGCCATAGGGATCCTCTTTGGGGCAGGATCGCCTGCACTCATGCAAACGCGACGATAGTAAAACCAGAACCTTTAGACTTGGTTCACATATGTGTGGGCCGCTTTGCTGTGCGATTTTAAAGTCTGGTACGGTGCGATTTCATTCAGCGGTCAGGTGCAATTCTAATGCGAAATCGCACAGGACTCTTTTTCAAAATCGCACTGCGGACGGCCCGTACAAATGTGACCATACTGTAAAAACTCACTGAAACTCACATGAAAACTGAAATCTCTGCAAGTGAAATATCTGCGGTTTTCCCATCAGTTTTCATGCATGTATGGTGTGAACGAGCCCTAAAAAAAACAGTCACATGACACTAAAAATAGGCATTGGTAACTGGTATTGGTGAGTACTTGAGAAAAAGTATCGGTACCCGTACTCGGTCTTATAAAATTGATATCGGTGCATTCCTATTAAATATTAATTATTAATTACAATTAAATATGCATAATAATTCTAATTATTAATTAGGTAAATATGTTGGAATTTATTAAACTCCTCAACTAGGAAAAATCAATTTTTTTAACACACTAGAAACCCTTTTTTGTTATAATTTCACATGGTGTAAAGTCACATTATTAATCTTGTCTCTCTTCTCTCTATCCCACAGAATGAATAGAATGCGGTTGGCCACCATCTTTCCTGCACAAATGTGTTTTGGAAGGACCAGGCGGCTTAAGACCAAAAGGTCTTCGTGCAAGAGAGGTAAGTAAATATTTTAGATTTTAAAAAAAGTTTTTTTTGGCATTATTAATATCTCAGAGCTGATATGTAAGCAATAACCTCATCATATCACATGTGAAACTGAATTGTATTATTACTAGACATGTGCAATTTGTTTCTTTCCGAATTAGATTTTTAACGAATTTCGACAAATTCGTTAATTCGGAAATATTAACGAAAACCTATTTAACAAATTTTTCCAAATATTCGTAAATTCGAATATTCGAAAATTTGTAAATTCGTACATTCATAAATTCGTACAATCGTAAATTCGTACATTCGTAAATTCGTACATTCGCACATTCGTAAATTCGTACATTCATACATTCATAAATTAGTTCATTTGTAAATTCTGAAATTTGTAAATTTGTAAATTCGGAAATCTAAAATAATAATTAACCAATAATAACGTAACTATTACTAACTATTAAATTATAGGTATTGTAATTTCCTTTCAAATTTGGCTGTTTGTGAATGTAACAAATACAAATTTATCCGAAATAACGAATGCCGTATCCAAGTGAATGGAACGTAATGAATTAATAATAATAAATAACAATAATAATAATAATAAAAACTTTTTTTTATTATTATTTATTATTAATTTCTTCCGTTCCATTTGTTTAGATGCGGCATTCATTATTTCGGATAATTCCTAACTTGGGATAAATTTGTATTCGTTACGTTCACTAACAGCCAAATTTGAAAGGAAATTACAATACCTCTAATTTAATAGTTAGTTACTATTTCAGATTTTCTAATTTTCGGGTTTTCGGATTTTCGAATTTCCAAATTTCCGAATTTTCTAATTTATGAATATACAAATTTTCTAATTTACGAATGTACGAATGTATAAATTTACGAATTTACGAATGTATGAATGTGCGAATGTACGAATTTACTAATTGCGATCATAACGAATGACCCGAAAAACGAAAAAAAAAAACAAATGAAATTAAAACAAACAATTTTTTTGGCAGTGCACATGTCTAATTATTACATTTGGGCCTCTACCTAGAACAGGGATCTTCAATCTACAGCCCTCTAGCAAATGTGTAACTACACGTTCCATTATGGCATTGTAAAGCCGACATTCACAGACATGATTGGGCATGATGGGAATTGTAGTTCTTCAATAACTGGAGGGCCGTAGTTTGAAGTCCCATGACCTAGAAGAATGGAAAATCTAAGCGGATATTCACTTAAAGGAAATTTTTGCTGAGGGAAATATATTGGATGTTATCGGTGAAGATGCTAATCACCTGTTTGTCATGTCAGAGGGCAAATATGCCATCAATTGACATTTTCAAAAGTTCACAATGAAAACCTACTTTACTGTCTCAGCACAGGCTTCCTTGAAATGAAGGAACAGGAAAGTAAAACAACTATCATTGTTCCAATGAGAATTTTGTGTATCACAAAGAAAATTGTATCGGTTGATTCTGTGCATAGGCGTGCACAAGGGGTGTACCAGGTGTGCCTTGGCACACCCTAATCCTGGGGTTGGCAACCTGTCAATGGTGGGCAGGTGACAGGTAAACCACAATCCTTCCTTGCCGACCCTCAGAACCTGGACAGGAGAGGTGGCGTGGGTGGAATTTAGTGGAACCGATCTGTATTTTCCTCCTACAGCAGCTGAAAGTAGGCTTCTCCTCTCCCCTTTGTCAACATTCAGTTGCCACAGGAGGAAAATATAGGGGATTGGTACTAATATATGCCACCCCCGCCACCCCTCATTTCCCTGTTCCTCTTCCTTCTGTTGCCCGGGTCTCCCATGTGCTCCCTTGCTCCCCCTTCCTCCCATTGTTTCAGGATGGAGAGCGGGGAAGAGGCCGGTAATATGTCAAACGCATATGTGTTGGAGCTTTGGGTTGCACACCCTAATGCAATAGGCTGTGCACACCCATGGTTCTGTGATATACACCCGGCCTTGAGTTTTAATACAATTGGGTTAGATTGTGTGCATCCTCTAATATTCTTGTAGTTTATAGGAGGGGGCGCATTCTTCTTAACATAGAAATACTTAGAATATGAAGCCAGTATCATTATAGATGTGTCTGTACAGTTCCAGATTGACTGATCTCTTGTTTTATCTGATTTTGCAGGAAAGAAACAACCATCCTCCAGCACAGAACTACCACAACGTGAAGCTGCTGTCCATTTAACACTCCAGGAGGACAGCGCCATTCTTTCTACCGTTGTAAATGTACCATCACTTTCTGAAACAGTGGCTCCACAACATCAAGCCATTGAGTTCCCAATTTTCCAGGAGGACAGCACCATTCTTTCCGCTGTTGAAAATGTACCATCGCTGTCCGAAACAACAGCTCCACAACGTGAAGCTGCTGTCCATCTAATACTTCAGGAGGACAGCGCCATTCTTTCTGCTGTTGTAAATGTACCATCGTTTTCTGAAACAGCGGCTCCACAACATCAGGCCATTGAGCACCCAATTATTCAGCAGGACAGCGCCATTCTTTCCGCTGTTGTAAATGTACCATCGCTGTCCGAAACAACAGCTCCACAACATGAAGCTGCTGTCCTTCTAATACTCCAGGAGGACAGCGCCATTATTTCCGCTGTTGTAAATGTACCATCGCTTTCTGAAACAGCGGCTCCACAACATCGAGCCATTGAGCACCCAATTATCCAGGAGGACAGCGCCATACTTTCCGCTGTTGTAAATGTACCATCACTGTCCGAAACAACAGCTCCACAACATGAAGCTGCTGTCCATTTAATACTCCAGGAGGACAGCGCCATTCTTTCTGCTGTTGTAAATGTACCATCACTTTTTGAAACAGCAGCTCCACAACATCAAGCCATTGAGCACCCAATTATCCAGGAGGACAGCGCCATTCTTTCTGCTGTTGTAAATCTACCATCACTTTTTGAAACAGCGGCTCCACAACATCAAGCCATTGACCACCCAATTTTCCAGGAGGACAGCGCCAGTCTTTCTGCTGTTGTAAATGTACCATCTCTTTCTGAAACAGCGGCTCCACAACATCAAGCCATTGAGGAGAGCGTGACTCTTCCTGCTGTGGAAATTTGGCCTTCACTTTGGGAAGCAGCAGCTCCATACCATCAAGCTACCGTCTACCCAGTCTTCCAGGAGGAGAGCACCACTCTCCCTGCTGTGGAAATTTGGCCTTCACCTTGGGAAGCAGCAGCTCCATACCATCAAGCTGCCATCTACCCAGTCTTCCAGGAGGAGAGCGCCACTCTCCCTGTTGTGGAAATTTGGCCTTCACCTTGGGAAGCAGCAGCTCCATACCATCAAGCTGCCGTCTACCCAGTATTCCAGGAGGACAGCGCCATTCTTTCTGCTTTGGAAATTTGGCCTTCATCTTGGGAAGCATCAGCTCCATACCGTCAAACTGCCGTCTACCCAGTCTTACAGGAGGAGAGTGCCACTCTCCCTGCTGTGGAAATTTGGCCTTCACCTTGGGAAGCAGCAGCTCCACACCATCAACCTGCTGTCTACCCAGTATTCCAGGAGGAGAGCGCCACTCTCCCTGTTGTGGAAATTTGGCCTTCACCTTGGGAAGCAGCAGCTCTGTACCATCAATCTGCCGTCTACCCAGTCTTCCAGGAGAAGAGCGCCACTCTCCCTGCTGTGGATATTTATCCTTCATCTTGGGAAGCATCAGCTCCATACCATCAAGCTGCCGTCTACCCAGTCTTCCAGGAGGAGAGTGCCACTCTCCCTGCTGTGGAAATTTGGCCTTCACCTTGGGAATCAGCAGCTCCACACCATCAACCTGCTGTCTACCCAGTATTCCAGGAGGAGAGCGCCACTTTCCCTGCTGTGGAAATTTGGCCTTCACCTTGGGAAGCAGCAGCTCCATACAATCAAGCTGCCGTCTACCCAGATTTCCAGGAGGAGAGCGCCACTCTCCCTGCTGTGGAAATTTGGCCTTCACCTTGGGAAGCAGCTGCTCCATACCATCAAGCTGCCGTCTACCCAGTCTTCCAGGAGGAGAGCGCCACTCTCCCTGCTGTGGAAATTTGTCCTTCACCTTATGAAGCAGCAGCTCCACACCATCAATCTGCTGTCTACCCAGTATTCCAGGAGGAGAGCACCACTCTCCCTGTTGTGGAATACTGGCCTTCAGCTTCAGAAACTGCAGTTCCTCATCATCAACCTACTGTCTACCCAGTATTCCAGGAGGAGAGCACCATTCTCCCTGTTTTGGAATATTGGCCTTCAGTTTCGGAAACCGCAGCTCCTCACCATCAAGCTGCCATCCACCCAGACTTCCAGGAGGAGAGTGTCATTTTCTATGCTGTGGAAAATTGGCCTTCGCCTTGGGAAGCAGCAGCTCCACACCATCAACCTGCCATCTATCCAGTTTTCCAGGAGGAGACCGCAACACTCCCTGCTGTGGAAAACTGCCCTTCAGCTTGGGATGCAGAAGCTCCATACCATCAAGCTGCCGTCTACCCAGTCTTCCAGGAGGAGAGCGCCACTCTCCCTGCTGTGGAAATTTGGCCTTCACCTTGGGAAGCAGCAGCTCCACACCATCAACCTGCTGTCTACGCAGTCTTCCAGGAGGAGAGCACCACTCTCCATGTTGTGGAATACTGGCCTTCAGCTTCGGAAACCGCAGCTCCACACCATCAACCTGCCATCTATCCAGTCTTCCAGGAGGAAAGCGTCACACTCCCTGCTGTGGAAAACTGCCCTTCAGCTTGGGATGCAGAAGCTCCATACCATCAAGCTGCCGTCTACCCAGTCTTCCAGGAGGAGAGCGCCACTCTCCCTGCTGTGGAAATTTGGCCTTCACCTTGGGAAGCAGCAGCTCCACACCATCAAGCTGCCATCTACCCAGTCTTCCAGGAGGAGAGCGCCACTCTCCCTGCTGTGGAAATTTGGCCTTCACCTTGGGAAGCAGCAGCTCCACACCATCAACCTGCTGTCTACCCAGTCTTCCAGGAGGAGAGCACCACTCTTCCTGTTGTGGAATACTGGCCTTCACCTTAGGAAGCAGCAGCTCCACACCATCTACCTGCCGTCCACCCAGTCTTCCAGGAAGAGAGCGCCACTCTCTCTGCTACCACTGGACACTACGTTACTGCTTCCGCAGCTGGCCAATAATTATTCTATATGAATGGGATAATGCCTGGTCAGGCAGCGTAGGGGTAGAAAGTGATTTCCATAAAAAAGGTAAGTAGATATTTCTGTCCAACAAAAATTAAAATTTTTGGGGTTTGAAGAATTTCGATATCACATTGCTGATATGTTAGCAATAACATTATCACATCACATGTGAAAATTGTATTATTACAACTGTACCTCTGCCTACAAGGATAAAAAATCTGAACTGTGATAATATCATTGCTGACCTCCTCCTGGCAATGCTAAGGGCCTGCTGTTCATGTCATAGGGCAAGAATTACAGTCCATCAATTAGCATAAAAGGAGAGGTCAGCAATGACAACCTACCTAACTGTCTCAGCACAGGTTTCCATCAATGAAGTATTGTTACATAGTTTGTTACATAGTTCATTTGGTTGAAAAAAGTCCATCTATTTCAACCAATAAAAAGGGAAAAACAAAACAAAGCAAAAAAAGGTTTACAATTCAGGAGAAGGAAAAAAACAGCAAAGCAAAATCACTTCCTGATCCCCCAAGAGGCAATCAGATATTCCCTGGATCAAGCAATGACAATGTTTAACAACCAGCATTGTTCCAAATGGAGTCTTGTGTATTATGAGGAATAATGGATCAGTTTACTCTGATAGGAAAATATTCTCAGAGTTCTGTAACATACATCTAGCCTTGTGTTTTATAATCACCTGAGTGCGACTTCTAATATTCTTGTATTTTAAAGCAGGGGGTACATTCTTCACAATATAAAATTAGTACACAGTATAATAAGTCAATATCTTTACAGATAGGCCCATGAAGTTCCAGTTTTGAACATTTCTTCTCTTGTCTTCTGCAGGAAAAACCATATCCTTCCAACAACTGGACGGGTCCATTGTCTTTATAGAGCCACAACTCATGTTCATCAGTAAAATAATTCAAGAAGATCGTTCCATCGCATCAGTTTTCACTGAGCTGGGGGGGGGATGCAGCTTATCACCTGGGGGGGGGGTGGTAGTTGCAGCCTGTCACCTCGGGGAGGGGGGTGGTGGTTGCAGCCTGTCACCTTGAAGAGGAAGGGGGGTTACAGCCTATCACCTCAAAGGGGGAGGGGTGTGGTGGTCAGTGGCGTAGCGTGGGTTGTCAGCGCTCGGGGCAAGGCGAGTAATTTGCGCCCCCTAACCTGCGGACTTTCAGCACTCTCTGAGTCCCTTCCCTTCCTACAATAGTACTGACCAGCCAGTCTGTAGTGTAGTGGTCAGTGTAGTGTAATGGTCAACCCCCCCAGTTTACAAGCTGCAAACCCCCTCAGCTCAGTGTGAAAACTGTTGTGATGGAACAATCTTCTTGAATAATTTTACTGATGAACATGAGTTGCGGATCTATAGAGATAATGGACTCGTCCGTATGCTACAAGTTTGGTTCCATTTCCCTCGGGGTCAGCAACACGTCTCGACTCTCGTGAGGGAATCTCTCCTGCTTTTTGTGTCTTTCATTGTTCCGGAGGAAAAGGTGAAGCAGCTGGCCAATATCTATCCTGTACCAATGGATTAATGCTGGGCCAGGTGGCGTAGTGGAAGAAAGCGATTTGTGCAAGAAATGTAGATGGTTCCATCATATCAGTTTTCACACTGAGCTGTGCCATCACTTCACCTCTACAACAGAATTGGACCAGCAGCTCAGTGATAGCCAGGGACTATCCCACCATTGCTGCAATAACAGCTTCTTGCAAGCCTTTAGGGGGTTTACCAGTACATTACTGTTCCGCAGCTGGCCAATATCTATCCTGTACCAATGGATTAATGCTGGGCCAGGCGGCGTAGCGGAAGAAAGCAATTTGTGTAAGAAATGTAAGTAGATATTTCAGGCCAACAAAAATGTTAATTTTTTTGGGTTGAAGAATTTTAATATAAAAATGCTGAAATGTATTATGTACAAATAACAGAAAATAGATAGTAATTTTTATATGCTCTTCTCTCCTGCAGGAAAGAAACAACCTTCCAACAGCCAGAAGAGCCACGACTCCTGTTCTTCAGTAGAATGATTCAAGAAGATGGTTCCATCTTATCAGTTTTCTCACTGAGCTGTGCCATCACTTCACCTCTACAACAGAATTGGACCAGCAGCTCAGTGATAGCCAGGGTCAATCCCATCATTGCTGCAATAACAGCTCCCTGCTAGCCTTTAGGGGGTTTACCAGTACATTACTGTTCCGCAGCTGGCCAATATCTATCCTGTACCAATGGATTAATGCTGGGCCAGGCGGTGTAGTGGAAGAAAGCGATTTGTGCAAGAAATGTAAGTAGATATTTCAGGCCATCAAAATTGTTTATTTTTTTGGTTTGAAGAATTCTAATATAACAATGCTGATATCTGTTATGAACAGAAAATAGATAGTAATTTTTATATGCTCTTATCTCCTGCAGGAAAGAAACAACCAGAAGAGCCACGACACCTGTTCTTCGGTAGAATGATTCAAGAAGATGGTTCCATCATATCGGTTTTCACACTGAGCTGAAAATATTCTGCATTTTGCAGAGCAGAGTAGGGACTGCCCAGAGAGGGATTACTTTGACACAGTTGGCCAGCTTAAATATGGACTGCAATACATGTGAACTAAAAATCCCTGTTTTTATGTAAAGTTTGCTAAAAAGGATGTATAGCCGTGTGCAAAGGGTTCATTCAGAACTTTTATGCCGCGTACACACGACCGGACTTTCCGGCAAACTAGGACTTTCCGGGACAATCCGATCGTGTGTGGGCTAGTCCGATCGTTTTTTGAGGAAAAAATCAGACAGACCTAGAAATAGAACATGTTTCAAATCTGTCCGACAGACTCAAGTCCAACGGACTAAAAATCCGGAAAACCGTTCGTCTGTGTGCTGATCCGATGGACCAAATACGACGCAAGGGAAGCTATTGGCTACTGGCTATTGAACTTCCTTTTTTTGTCCCGTTTACGTTATCACGTACAAAACGAACGGACTTTCGACCGTACTTAGTCCGTTTGTGCGTGGCCAAGTCCGTTCATTCTGAAAGTCCGTCAGACCTCTGCCGAAAGTCCGTCGGGAAGACCGCCGGACCTAGTTTGCCGGAAAGTCCGGTCGTGTGTACGCGGCATTAGTGTGACCAGACCTGAACCTGTAGCTTGTCTACATCTTGTGTCTATTTGCCCCATATTGGCAATATATCCACTGAAGTATGCTGAAAGCAATTCAATATTTTGCAAAGTAGAGTAGGGACTGGCCAGAAAGGGATTACTTTGACGCAGTTGGCCAGCTTAAACATGTATTGCAATGTAGGTGAAATACAAATTCCTGTTCTTATGCTTGCTAGAAAGGGTGTATAACAGTGTGCTGAGGATTCATTCAGAATCAGGAGTATATATTGAACAACATAACACATAGGGTGCAGAGGTAAGGAATGGGTAACATACAGCACAGCATACTGGGTGCTGCATTTAGATAAGCTTTAATAGATACTTAGAGCCATAAAGTAGGTCATTGGATGGAGACATCATTAAAGGGGTTGTAAACCCTCGTGTTTTTTTACCTTAATGCGTCCTATGCATTAAGGTGAAAAAGCTTCTCACACTGACTGGCCCCCCGGCCCCCCCAGAACCCCGTTTTACTCACCTGAGCCCTTCTCAGGGTTCTTGGCTCTTGATTGGATAGATTGATAGTAGCGCAGCCATTGGCTCCCGCTGCTGTCAATCAAATCCAATGACCGGGGGCGGGGCTGAGTCCAGCATTCTGTGTCTATAGACGCAAATGCTGGACTCCGGAGCGCGCCCGCATGGAAACCCCCCCGGGAGAGCGTTTCTCCCAGGGGGTTTGCCGATGCGAGGAGGAGCCGCAAGCACCACCGGGGGGACCCCAGAAGACGAGGTTCGGGGCCACACTGTGCAAAACGAACTGCACAGTGGAGGTAAGTATGATATGTTTGTTATTTTAAAAAAAAAACTGAAGGTTTACACTCAGTTTAATGTTGTTGAAAGGCACGTTTGTCATTTGTATTCATAGTCCATCTATTCCAATGGAATCTTTCAGTGTTAAAGAATAACTAAAGGCAAAAACCTTACTTAGTTTTGAATAGAGTGGAGAGAGATTAGAAACCGTCACAGTGTTACTGTTTATTTGTTAGGGAGATTCACCCTCTGTCATGTTTACCATTATCACCAAGATTGAAAGAAAATCCCAAATTTTGGGTTGTCTCCAGAACAAAAATAGAGTGGAAATCTTGCAATTGGGGACATCCAGAGATTTCCTGTCACTTCCTGTTTTGGCTATGGGACAGGAAGTAAAGAGAAATCTCCCCAAGGGGGACACAAATGGTAAAAACACTGATAGGGGTTATTACCCACCTTTACCCTATACAAAATAAAAAAAATAAAAGTTTTGACTTTAGTTTTACTCTAATCTATACTTCCATCAGGCAATCCATACGCCATTAAAGCATTTACTGTATGCTTTGTTCATCATGTCCAAGGTTTACAACCACTTTAACCACTTCAACACTGGCACTTTCCCCCCTTCCTGCCCAGGCCAATTTTCACTATCAGCGCTGTCACAGTTTGAATGACAATTACTCAGTCATGCAACACTGTACCCAAACACAATTTTTATTATTTTGTTTTCACAAATAGAGCTTTCTTTTGGTGGTATTTGATCACCTCTGGGGTTTTTATTTTTTGATAAACAAATAAAAAAAAGACTGAAAATTTTGAAAAAATAAAATGTTTTTCTTTGTTTCTGTTATAAAATTTTGTAAATAAGTATGTTTTCTCCTTCGCTGATGGGCACTGAAAAGGCGACACTGATGATGCACCAATATGCAGCACTGATGGGCACTGATAGGCGGCACTGATGGGCAATGAAAGGCGGCACTGATGGGCACTGATAGGTGGCACTGATGGGCACTTATAGGTGGCTCTGATGGGTGGCACTGATTAGGAGGCACTGGGAGGCATTACTGAATTACTGAGCCACCCCCATCAAATCATTCTTTGCAGCTATTACCTTTTGTACCACCACCCCCTCCCTTTAGAATGTAAGCTCTACGAGCAGGGCCCTCCTGTACCTTTTGTATTGAACTGTATTGTAATTGTGATGTCCCCCTTATACATTGTAAAGCGCTGAGTAAACTGTTGGCGCTATATAAATCTCGTATAATAATAATTACTGAATGTCATTGACTGGCATCTATAATGGGCACTGATTGGCACCTCTAATGGTCAATGATTGGCATCCCTGGTAATCATGGTAGGGTATACCTAGTGGTCATGGGTGGGCATCCCTTTTGGGCTCTAGTGGGCATCCTTGGTGGGCCTGCACTGATAATCAATGTGATGATTATCAGCGCAGACCCCCCTGTTAAGAGAGCAGCCGATCGGCTCTCCTCTACTTGCCTCTGTCAGTGCGAGTGGAGGAAAAGCCGATAAACATCTTTACCAGTTGATCACATGGTAAAGAGTCTACGTCAGAGGCTCTTTACCGAGATCAGAGATGCAGTGTGTCAGATTGACACACCACACCACCGATCGCTGAGCTGCGCGCCCCCATGCGCACGCGATTGCGGCTTATCCTGCTGGACGTCATATGATGTCCGGTCAGGATAATTAAACCACTTCGGTCATATTGCTATTTCGCGAGTGGGAAGTGGTTAAAGTAGCTGAAGCCGCCGCTGGGACACGACCATGTGACCGAACCGGAGCATCATAAGAACCGAAAGGTAAAGCCATCTTTCCTTTTCAGGGTGGATAGGATAGGGTTCGAATTTAGGTGGGAGCAGATTTAGGTATAGTTAGTATTTGACCGGAATTCTTACTTTAGGACTATTGACTCCACACCAATCACCACAGTTACCATGATCAATACTTGTGAAAAAAATCAAGACAAGGATAACATCCCTGGCCCTTGTGTCTTTAAAAACAAGTCAGAAATGACAAGTTTAGTAACGATCATGATAGCTTGCTTTTAAAGGAAACCTACAGAAGGCAGTAAAGTGTATTAAAAAAAAAAAAAAGAAACAAAACCAGGCAATTGGAAAAAATATATTATCCAATTCTTTTTAAAGGGAGTCCCGGAGTAAAGGAATAAAAAGAATGGGTGGAGGGACTGCATGACATAGGCAGACCGCAGGACAGACTGGGGTAGTTTAGGAATGTGGCCCCTTTAAGGAAAGAGGAGTGGTTAAGAGCCGTGAGGGATCCTGGGAAATTTTAGTTAGAAGGAGGAAGTTGTGACATCAGTCCAGAGCGGAGAGGTGAGAAGATTCTCACCCACCCTCCCAACGTTTTGGTCAGTATTACAGTGAGGCTGTCCTGACAGCGCGGCAGTGGTGGGTCTTTGGAGGAAGAGAAGAAGGCTGGTATATAATATGGTTGGGACCCATCTGTGGTATGGGGTTCTCTGGTACCTTCCGGTTAACGAGGGGTTTAACTAGGAAGGGGTAAAAATATAGGTCACTGCGGATGTCGAGTACCGTCTCTGAGTTGGTGTCTTGCGACTGGAGGCCTAAGTTTTAAAAGAAGTTTGTCGCAGTGACCAAGTTGTGTGTCGTTGCCCTCAAAGACCACCAAGGTATAGAGAAGTTTTGGTTGATGGTTATTTTAAATGTTATTTATTTAAGTTACGTTAAATGTTAAATACAAGTCTGTAAGGCCATTTTACTCCAAAACCTTGTCACGTCATTTATCGGGTAATTGGGGGGTTTGGAGGTTATTGTATAACAGGTTGGGAAAGAAAACTGGAGGTATCTGTCTGTGATGGAACGTCCCACACTCCGCTTGAGTGCTTCCATCAGTATATCACTTCCTAAGTCCTGGAAATGAGTCCAATGGATCTGGCTATAGGAACCAGACAACACCAGTCCTGGAGTATATCAGGAATAGCCTTCTTTATTTGAGATCTCACACAAATATATGCAGCACGATGACAATACAAACTGTAAACAGAAACCTAATTAACATGAGCTAATTATCTAATCCTTTATCCAGACTAGGTGACTCAAAGACATGACTATTAGGACAGACTTGTGGTCACCGAGCTTCACACAGTAGCAGAGTTAATTACAATTAACAATACAAACAGTGATCTCCTCCCCTCCTCAGCCTAGTAGGCAACAAAATATAGTAGGAGTAGACTGTCCGGCTCCTACCCAGTTCTAGAGACCAATGTGATCAGCCCTCTCAACTACTAACATGTTGAGTTCAGAATCAAACATCCCAAGAATAGTCTTTACATATATCCTGGGAGATATTGTGGATAAATATTACTGTCCCATTTTAAGTAATCCAAGATATATTTTCTCACTCACTCTGTGCCAGGATGGCACAGGGTGACTTAGACATAAGAGGTGTATGGGGAGCTGAAACATGGGTTACCCAACCTTTCCAAGGGATTCTTGGTTCCACGGGCCCTCCCGTCACATCTCTCCCCTTTCGACAGAAGATTAACACAGGAGGAGACCCCAGACGGGTTGACTCCGAAGTTAGTCCATAGTTCCAGTCCTCTAATGCCTGTGCCCACACAGTACCCCAAACAAATTGTGAGCATTACTCACCCAGCCAACCTCTGCCTCTCTCATAGAACATACTCCCTGCTGGGGGGAAGTGCGGACTGGTCCTTCCCCTTGGAGTCCCTTCAGCTGCTGGAGAGAAGACAGGGTGGCTGGGCTCAGTCCGTCATGCTGTTGGGCATCTGGGCCGACTGCCCAGCATCCCTGGGGTATACAGGTGGAGACTGAAGTCCCATCCACCTTTACAGGAAATCCGTCCTCTGTTAGTTGAGGGCGGAGGCCAGCAGCACTCTGCCCTGTTGCCAGCCCTTCTGCTGGAAATCCCACACCATTTGCTCCGGCTAACTGTTGGGGAGGTAGGCTGACTGCCCCGGCTCCCTTGGGCAGAGGTTGGTAGCACTCTGCCCGGTTGCCAGCGCTTCAGCTGGGTTGGTGTCATCATTCTGGGGCGCCGTCTGCTGTTGGAACTCCCTTTCACGGCTATTGTCTCCCAGGTGCACGAACCCTTGATGGGGAGAGGAAATGGCTGCTTCTCCTCCCTGCTTCTCTGAAATCCACTGGGAAAGAGGAACCATCATCTTCTCACCTCGGGCCTCCAAAACTGCCACAGGTGTGGGGTAGAGGTCTTGGACCCTCTGTCCGGTGACCAACGCTTCAGCTGGGGAAGTTCCTTGCAACTCCACAGATACTGCTGTTGGTGCTGGGCCGAGTTTGATAGCACTCTGCCCTGTTGCCAGAACTTCTGCTGGGGACTCCACATCATCCACTTCGGCTAGGATGGCACAGGGTGACTTAGACATAAGAGGTGTATGGGGAGCTGAAACATGGGTTTCCCAACCTTTCCAAGGGATTCTTGATTCCACAGGCCCTCCCGTCACACTGTCCTTCATGTGTCATGTCATATGCCCTAAAGCAGGGGTAGGCAACCCTAAAGAGGTGGAGATCTACCTGAACAACATGGGAGAAGTCAAAGATCAACGGGCACAGTGTCACCTCCTCACACCTGATTTAAACCTCTAATTGCCGCACTACCGTGTCACAATCGGCAATTATGGGTTTAAATCAGGTGATGAGGAGGCAGCATATCGCCTCCTAACCACCTGTAAAATACACTCAGATCACTTTTTAGAGGAGCAGCAGGGCTTGCTGCACTTGTGAATGAGCCCTTAGTTGCATTCGGCAGCGACACCCTTAGGGCTCGTTCACACGTAAAGTTGGGGGGGGGGGAACCTGTGGTTGAGTCGCGGTTTTACTGTCCCCAGTCCCTACCCCCTTTAGCTGTTGAGGCAGCAGCCAAAGGTGTGTACACATGCCACAGCAGGAATCAAGCCCCTTGTTGCTTTTGTTGGGTGCTACCGCCCTGTGCCAATCGCGACCCATTCAAGTAATTGGGGCCACTCTGCAAGTGCCCCACAACTGCATGCTTCTGCGGGGTCCAAGGGGTTAAGGCAGGTGGTGAGAAAGCAACACAACACTGCCTGCTTTAACCCCTTGTGTGCTGTACTGCACAAGGTTGCAGGGCACTTGCAGAGCGGCCTCATTCACTTGAATGGGTCATGCTTGGCAGGTGCTACACCCACCAACCATGATAGGGTGTATAACTCCTGCTGTGACATGTGTACAGCCCTGACCACTGCAGCTAAAGGGGCACGTTTGGGGCAGGGGTAATAAAAAAAACGTCTTAACTGTGGGGTTTTACCATCCCCCCCCAAACTGCAAATGTAAATGAACCCCTACTGTCCTGAGCCCCCTATAAGGCTGCTTTCACACTGATGTGCTGCGGTTTACCAGCACTCTGGGTGCAGTGCAGTGCATCTGCAATGCTCCTGGAAAGCTGTGCTTTGCCATAGACTTCTATTATATCCTGCAGGCGTAGTGCACTTTCTGACAGAGCACCAAAACTCCTGCATGCAGAAAGCGTAGCAAACCCACAGGAAAGCTTCAGGTACACTGCACTGCACCCATGGTGTGGGTAATCTGCAGCACCATCAGTATGAAAGCAACCCTTTACTATTATGCCTGGTGTATTGCTTCACACTGATCTGAAGATTTCTTCTTACCTGCTGCTGGCACCACTCTGGAGACCACTAGCCGGGATAAGAGGTGGAGTGCAGTTGGTATCCCTCCCCATAGGACAGGAGCCGGCACTACAGAGTAGGCATCGCTTATGTGGCTCTTGCTCCCTACTACACCTCCAACTTTACAAGTAGTCTCTCTCAATTGCACTCTGTGTGATGCTCTGGGATGGTGGGTCAGCAAGCCCAGACCGCAATCTACCAGTCACCTGTCCGTGATCTACAGGTTGCTGACCCCCCAACCTAAAGGCAGCCATTAAATACTGCTTTGGAAAGCCACAAAGGCTGCAGCAGGCCCACTAAATGGATGCTGACTAGCAGTGCCAATAAACATGGCAGGATGAGGCTCTTATCTGGGCATGTCTTCAATAACCGATTAAACTACCTGAGCCAATAAACTGAAATTCACAACTTACAAGTGATCTCAGGTATAAACAGTAGAGGTAGAAAGAGAGGGAGCGCCCGATATCCAACGGAGTGCAAGTCAAGAGGTGATTTGGTAGTGGCTATGCTGCCGCTGCAAACACAGCGAACACGGATCCTACCAATCCCGGTGCCACAGACACCACAGGTTGGGATCCTTCTGGCTTTACCCTCAACAAACCCTGATGAAGCTATGATGAAGGGGGAGTCCTTTTCCCTGAAACACGTTGGCTTGATAACATGTTGCTACGTTCAATAAACTACCAAATCACCTCTCAACTTGCACTCCATTGGATATCAGACGCTCCCTTCTCTTTCTACATCTACTAGTATACGCAGGAGCGTCTTAAAGGGTACGGCAGCAGCCCAAGCCCCCAAAAAAGGGTTCACCACCTCCCTCCCCGGTGTAGTTGGACAGAATACATCGGAAGAGAAGTCTTTCAATCCACCCCCACCACCACATAAACACTCACTGTATGGAACTTATCCAAAGAGAGGGAGACAAGAGATCTGTGGATTGAAAGAATCCTGAACAGTATAAACACATAACGACCTTCTTATAACTAAGGGGTGATCGAGGAATGGTGAGTGTGCACCTGAGTGGGGTGGAGGACACGTGAGAGTGAGAGAAGAGACACGGAATTGTTAACGCATGTCAGCAAAAATTGAACTTTATTCACAGAAGATATTGATGGATTTTTGAGAGACTGTTTTATTTATTTACTGATTAATAAAATATGAACTTTTTATATATTTGTTTTTCTTTGCACAAGTTATTTGGTTTTGCACATTGATTCATGAGAGTTACAAACCTTTGGAGATTTTTGGTTTATAATGTATTGCACATTTGCACTTTATTATCTTTATGATTTATAAGAGCTGGATAGATTGACTTGCACCAAATTCAGACATCCCAACCTGCAAAAACTAATTTGAGGGAGGTGGCGCTCCATGCGCTGCATGTCAAACCCCCCCCCCCCCCCCCACCCCACCCCACCAATTTAACACAACTAGAGGATGATCAAATTAAATGGAATCAGTATACAGTGGGGCAGAGCAGTATACAGGGGAGAACAGTGAGCAGTATATGGGGATGGCAGTGGTCAGTATATAGTGGGGGGGCAGTGAGCAGTATATGGGGATGGCAGTTGGCAGTATATAGTGGGGGGGGGCAGTGAGCAGTATATGGCGATGGCAGTGGGCAGTATAAAGTGGGGGGGGGGAGTGAGCAGTATATGGGGATGGCAGTGGGCAGTATACAGTGGGGGGGAGTGAGAAGTATAGCCCTATTCTGGGGCCACTCTGGTCAGGTCACATGATCAGGTTCCACCACCGGCTTTAGTGTAGAGGAGGGGCAGCCGACAATGGATGCCCCATAGTTGGCCTGTGGGTGACGTCACCGTGCAGGCATTTGCAGCCGTTGTCTGTGACCAGACCGGAGTGGCGTTAGAGTGGGTATGTGTGAAGGTCTTTTCTTACACAAGGTGGAGGGAGTGGTCCTGGAGTGGGGGGTGGGTGTGGGTTTGGCCTTAGGCTGGCCATACACAGTTCAAATCTTGGCCAGTTCAGCAGGAACTGACTGAGATTCGATCCTTTAATGGGCAGGCTGAAAGTACCAGGTTGATCAATTAATCGGCTTGGGAACAACCAGCCTGCTGGATTCTCTTGTGATTATCGCTGGCAGCTGGTATAGCTGCCAGCGATAATCATGGTCCTCTGGCGGGGACAGCTTCCCCGCTCACACCCCCCGCCCCACCGGGAGAAGGCGATTGCTCGGCAGGAGGGATTCCCCTGTCAGCACTGTCTGTTGATGGGGAAATCCTGCAAATTTCTTTCCTGCAACTTGTGTTTGCAAGAAAAAAAATTTTCGCCATTGGTTTTTGACTGACCTTCCACTTTAACCTGACCCTTTCCTTTGCCCCTGAATAACAAAGTAAACGGGACAATTAACTCCCCCACCACCTCTCCCCTGCACCATGTACTCTCCTTTACGCCCTCCCACACGGATCCCTTCACCCACTAGGACCATGGAAAGAAAGCCCCGTGTAAGCTTCCAACTGCATACCTCCCAACTTTTGAACTTCAGAATGAGAGACACTGGGGGAGTAAAAAGCTGTGGAGTGCTACGTCACGGTAAATTGTGGGCGTGGTCAAGCGTCTAGCAGTAGGAGGGGCTTACGTGATGTGGTTAAACAAAACCTATGCTTCCTTGTACCTATAAAATATGCTTTGATTGCTTTGTCTGAGCCTAACCTAAAGAACTTCATTAAAATAGTCAGAGACTGCATAGCAGAGGTATGGACATAATACAGAAGATGGTCAAAGACTGCAGGCATGATGCAAGAGATGGTCAGAAACTGCAGATATCATACAAGAGGTGGTCCGAGACTGTGGACATTATACAAGAGACGCAATACAGGAGATGGTCAGAGACTGCAGACATGCTCCAAGAAACTGTCAGAGACTGCAGACATGCGCCAAGAGACTGTCAGAGACTGCAGACATGCTCCAACAGACTTTCAGAGACTATAGACATGATACAAGAGACATGATACAGGAGACAGTCAGAGACTGTGGACATGCTCCAAGAGACTGTCAGAGACTGCAGACATGCTCCAAGTGACTGTCAGAGACTATAGACATGATACAAGAGACATGATACAGGAGCCAGTCAGAGACTGCAGACATGCTCCAAGAGACTGTCAGAGACTGCAGACATGCTCCAAGAGACTGTCAGAGGAGACTGCAGACATGCTCCAAGAGACTGTCAGAGGAGACTGCAGACATGCTCCAAGAGACTGTCAGAGACTGCAGACATGCTCCAACAGACTGTCAGAGACTATAGACATGATACAAGAGACATGATACAGGAGACAGTCAGAGACTGCAGACATGCTCCAAGAGACTGTCAGAGGAGACTGCAGACATGCTCCAAGAGACTGCCAGAGACTGCAGACATGCTCCAAGAGACTGTCAAAGGAGACTGCAGACATGCTCCAAGAGACTGCCAGAGACTGCAGACATGTTCCAAGAGACTGTCAGAGACTGCAGACATGCACCAAGAGACTGTCAGAGACTGCAGACATGATACCGAAAATGGTCAAAGACTGCAGACATGCTCCAAGAGACTGTCAAAGACTGCAGACATGCTCCAAGAGATGGTCAGAGACTGCAGACATGATACAGAAAATGGTCAGAGACTGCAGACATGCTCCAAGAGACTGTCAAAGATTGCAGACATGCTCCAAGAGATGGTCAGTGACTGCAGACATGCTCCAAGAGACTGTCAGAAACTGCAGACATGCTCCAAGAGACTGTCGGAGACTGCGGACATGATATAGAAAATGCTCAAAGACTGCAGACATGATATAGGAGATGGTTAGAGACTGCAGACATGATACAGAAAATGCTCAGAGACTGCAGGCATGATACAGAAAATGGTCAGATACTATGAACATGCTACAGGGGTTGTTGGAGACGGGGGGCATGCTTCAGCAGTCAATCATAGACTGGAGACATAGTACATGATACATTACAGATAAGTGTCTGCAGGGGACCAATGAGCCACACAAAGTGGCAATGGGCTACATGTGGCCCCTGGGCACTAAGCACTGCATTGTACATTTGGAGGGAAGTGCACATTCTTTTTCCAAAACCCCAAGAGCTAGCTCTCTTCTCCAGCTCTGGCAACACTGCCAGGATGCTTGCTATGAGAAATGAAATACAATCTATTGCTTAGATCGGGGACATGCAAGGGCCAGTCTTCACTAGGGTGACCACATTTCCAAACTGCCATTCAGGGACATGCCCCCTTCCCAAAAAAAAGATGGGGGGGGGTTTGGGGAATGTAGTCTCGGGGTTGATGGGGAATTCGGGGGCAGGGGTGATTTGTCGGGCGAATAGCTGGTGTTGTACTACATTGTAATATATAATGAAATTGTTCAACTCACCATAATGCAGAATCAGTGGGGACCCTGAGCTTGTCACTTGCCACCTGATGTAGTGTGCAACTTGCCACCATTGCCTGCCACTAGATGCAACTTGTTACTTGCCACCATTGCCTGCCGCCAGATGCAGCGTGTCACTTGTCACGTATAGCATGCCACCAGTCCGACACACTGAAGCCCTGGGAAAGTGAACGCCCCTACCGGTGCTGGCTGCTGATGTGACTCCTCCCATGTGGGTGGCCGGGGGGGGTGTCACATCCTCAGCTCTGAGGGGTTCATGCTGGGACTTGTATTCCTTCACTTTTGGGGGGGTCACATCTCAGCATGAACCCTGCCCTGATACCTAAGGATGTGTCCTCCTTACATCCCTCTGAGGGTGTCATCTCATCTGTCAGTGTCCTCTCCTCTTCTGCAGACCCCTTATCTGCCTACCATCCTCCTATCAGTGCTAGCTCCAGGCTGACACACACTCGGAGCTCCTGTGAAGCGCTGACTGTTCTGGCTGCTGGGGGAGATCTGACTGAGGATTTGAACCCCGATCTGTCCATGGTGAGTGCTTTGGATTCACTTGCCTTTCTACAAAACTCATCTTTCCTTCATGCACTTCTGCATGTTGCTGGCTGAACGATGCAGGGAGGAGGTGGGTGGAGCTAATCAGTAGGCGCGGAGGAGGAAGTTCATTCTTCCCCGCTGTGAATGCTGGGGCTCTGTCCCCCTCCTCCTCATGATGTCACTGGTTGCTAGATGCGAGGCGGGCGGCAGCTAGCAACCATTTGGGCACTGAGCCAACGGCTCATGTAAAAGGAGTGTCACCAGCCATGGGTCCATCACAGGCTGTCAGTGAGTGACAGCAGCGATGTGAGGGATATTTTAGAGGGCATCAAATTGGTCCAGGGCCAGGGGGCAATTCCAGGACACTGTATTGTCCCGGAATGAGGGTGCCCGGGACTCGGGACAGAGCTGCCAATTGCAGGAATGTCCCACCGAATCAGGGACGGTTGAAAGGTATGCCAAAGGCGTGGACTTTTTTGAGGAGGCAGGGGTGGCCCACTGTGTCCAAGGCAGCAGAAAGGTCTAGGAGTAGGAGTACAGAATACCGTCCATTCGATTTAGCTGTTAGCAGATCATTTGTGAGTTTTATAGGGCGTACACACGGTCGGACTTTGTTCGGACATTCCGACAACAAAATCCTAGGATTTTTTCCGACGAATGTTGGCTCAAACTTGTTTTGTCTACACACAGTCGCACAAAGTTGTCGGAAAATCCGATCGTTCTAAACGCGGTGACGTAAAACACGTACGTCGGGACTATAGACGGGGCAGTGGCCAAAAGCTTTCATCTCTTTATTTATTCTGAGCATGCGTGGCACTTTGTCCGTCGGATTTGTGTACACACGATCGGAATTTCCGACAACGGATTTTGTTGTCGGAAAATGTTATCTCCTGCTCTCCAACTTTGTGTGTCGGAAAATCCGATGGAAAATGTCCGATGGAGCCCACACACGGTCGGAATTTCCGACAACACGCTCCGTTCGGACATTTTCCATCGGAAAATCCGACCGTGTGTACGGGGCATTAGGAGAGCAGTTTCCGTGGAGTGTTGAGGGTGGAATCCAGACAGAAGGGGATCAAGAAGGTTATTCTTGGTGAGGTGACCGCTCAGTCGGTTGTAGACCAGACGTTCAAGGAGTTTGTGAAAAAGGGGAGCAAGGAGATGGGCGCATAGGTTGTAAAGATTGGTGGGGTCTAGTGAGGGCGTTTTTTAAGAATGGGGGTGACTAATGCATGTTTTAGAAAGTTATAAAATTATTATTTATTTTATTTAAAAAAATATTTTTTACACTGTTTCTTTATTTTTTTTTAACAACTTTATTGCTATCAGCAAGGGCAGGAAGGGCCACTAGGATTTCTTTTTTAAAATTAAGAGAAATGCCAGTAGAAAAAAAAGATACCAGGATGATGCCTGTAGCTTCAGGCATAGAATGCATGAAGGTAAAAAAACCTTGAGCCTTTACAACCACTTTAACTTGATTATTACACAGATAAAATAGGTGTTGGAAAGAAGAGACAGTCAATTTATAAAGTTATATTATTAATAGACTGCATACCGTCAAGTTAGGAGATATTTCGTGTTTCCAGTTTTTCCACTTCCAAAAGCCGAGGCCAGTGTTTGTCTAACACAAGTTCCCTCTTTCACTATAAAGATTTTCTTCCCTATTGAGTGGAAAGCCAGGCTTGCTTCAATCCCCAGGGATGTCCTTGTGTCAGCTGTAAAGTCCTCAGGATGAAACATCCCCCCCCCCCCCCCCCCCCGGGGAAGTGACAGCTGAATGACACTGGCCACTTCTGCCAAGTCTTTCTGCTAACACCCACAAATCCATCAGCAAGAGAAAACTCTGTAATACCTTCTCAGGGAAATTCTCCAGCTTCCTAATTATATTTTTTTTCTGTAAATCCATGACAAGTGAAGGTTTACAGGAGTTTATAAATGTTTCATTTTGCTTAATAAGTTTGGAGATGCATCATTGACTCAGGCTTATTAAAATGCTGTCGATACGTTAACGCATACCTTATTAAAGAAGAGCATGTGCCTTAAAGTGGATTTAGCATCAGATATACACTCACCAGACACTTTATTAGGTACATCTTGCTAGTACCAGGTTGGACTCCCTTTTGCCTTCAGAACTGCCTTCATTCTTCGTGGCATAGATTCAACGAGGTGTCGGAAACATTCCTCAGAGATTTCGGTCCATAGTGACATGATGGCACCATGCAGTTGCTGCAGATTTGTCAGCTGCACATCCACGATGCGCATCTTCTGTTCCATCACATCCCAAAGGTGCTCTATTGCAGGCATCTCCAAACTACGGCCCTCCAGCTGTTGCGGAACTACACGTCCCAGAAGGCATTGTAAAACTCTGACATTCAAAGACATGACTAGGCATTATGGGAATTGTAGTTCCCGAACAACTGGAGGGCCGTAGTTTGGAGACCCCTGCTCTATTGGATGAGATGTGGTGAGTGTGGAAGCCATTGGAGTACAGGGACCTCATTGTCCAGTGGTGAGATGATTGGAGCTTTGTGACATGGTGCATTATCCTGCTGGAAGGAGCCATCAGAAGATGGGGACACTGTAGTCATAAAGGGATGGACATGGTCAGCAACAATACTCAGGTAGGTCGTGGTGTTTAAACGATGCTTAATTGGTACTAAGGGGCCCAAAGTGTGCCAAGAAAATCCCCCCCCCCCACCATTACACCACCGCCACCAGTCTGAAGAACCATTGATATAAGGCAGGATGGATCCATGCTTTTATGTTGTTTATGCCAGATTCTGACCCGACCATCTGAATTTTCCAGCTGAAATCCAGATACATCAGACCAGGCAATGTTTTTAAAATCTTCTATTGTCCAATTTGGTGATCCTGTGCGAATTATAGCCTCAGTTTCCTGTTCTTAGCTGACAGGAGTGGCACCCGGTGTTGTCTTCTGCTGCTGTAACTCATCTGCTTCAAGTTTTGTGTTGTGCATTCAGAGATGGTATTCTGCATACCTTGGATGTAAAGAGTGGTTATTTGAGTTACTGTTACCTTTCTATCATCTGGAACCAGTCTGCCCATTCTCCTCTGACCACTGACAGCAACAAGGCATTTTCCTCGACACAACTACCGCTCACTGGATATTTTCTCTTTTTCGGACCATTCTCTGTAAACCCGAGAGATGGTTGTGTGTGAAAATCCCAGTAGATCCACAGTTTTTGAAATGCTCAAACCAGCCCGTCTGGCACCAACAACCATGTCATGTTCAAAGTCAATTAAATACCCATTTTTCCCCATTCTGATGCTCGGTTTGAACTTCACCACGTCTAGATGCCTAAGTGCATTGAGTTCCTGCCATGTGATTGGCTGATTAGCAATTTGTGTTACCAAACACTTGGACAGGTGTACCTAATAAAGTGGCCGGTGAGTGTATTTAGCATGTTAAAGTGGTTGTGAACCTCTGAAATGAAAAATGAAAAATTAACGAAGCATATCCCTCTATAGTGTGCACTAAGTGTGGTTTCTTTTGGATGTCTCCTCCCTCTGCTGTCTGCATAAGTCACTTCTGACAGTCTAACTCAGGGTTAGACAACCTGCACTCCAGCTGTTACGAAACTACAAGTCCCATAAGGCATTCCTAGACTCCTAGAGGCAGGGGCATGATGGGATTTGTTGTTTCACCACAGCTGAAGTCCCCAGAACACTCTCCCTTCATCAAATCTACAACAAAACACAATGTAATATAATATAAATGTAAATGTAACTGGTATAATCATAAGTATGAAAACATAAGTCACAAGTAACATACACATTTACAGCTGTACATAGGATATGACAAAATATCTAAAATAATCTTTAGAATTAAAAAAAGGAAAAAAAAAAAAAAAACTTCACTAGTCAATTATTAATTATACCTAGAAAGATGGGGATTTTTATTATACAAAACACGAGAAAGTGCCTTTTATCACCCATGGATACTTTCTATTACATCAATACATTGCTGGAAGATGAAACGTTGACAATAAATTACTTCTAATGATGGCTGTCTCATGAGTTAGTACTATTGACTAACCATAAAGGGGAAATTATTGCGGCCAGTTACACCATTGTTGGGCATTACCATTACTGCCACTGAAACCAGTGCTGGAACTTATTTTCAGCAACACTACAAGCCATACATTGTAAATCAACACACGCTTTATTACATTTTTTTTCGGGTCCAGCGTTGGCAGCGGGTGGCATGATTGACGATAGATTTACATTGGGGGGCATTGTTTTTTATTTTTTGATAAAAGAATTGTTAAAAACCTGTGTACTGTCTTTATTCACTTTTTACACATTTTTGGTGAATGAGTAGGGGTACTATGTACCCCTACTCATTCACATGGTGGGCAGGATCTGGGGGTCCTCTTGTAAAAGGCGGCATCCAGATTCCAAAAGCCCCCTGCCTGCAGACCCCCACGACCACAGCCCAGGGTTGTGGAGAAGAGGTCCTTGTCCCCATCAACATGGGGACAAGGTGCTTGGGGGGGGCAGAACCCCACTTGCCTCAAAGCACCCCTCCCCTTTTGAGGGCATGTGGCCTGGTAGGGTTCCTTTCCTGGCCTACTGGGCTGCATGCTTGGCTAAGGGTCTGGTATGAATTTTAGGGGGGAGCGCTGGGTTTTTTTTGAGAATTTTCTATTGCTGACATTGTTTTGTTTACATCTCAGCTGTCAGTGGGGAAACCCGCTGACAGCTGCTGACTCATCGGTTGTTAAGGACATGGCGGCCGCTGCTTAACAACCAGCTATTCTTCACACAGAATTTGAATCGGTCCATCATTTTTTGACCGATCCGAATTTGAATCTTTCAGAAAACTTGGAATTCGTTAGAAAATGAATAAACAAAACATATTTTAATGAGTTTTAACAAAATTCATTACTATTTCATCCGGAGATTTGGATGCATCCGAATCTCCGAATGACCAAAAATTCATCCGAATTTTGTATTCAGACCGAAACGAATTGCACATGTCTACTCCCAATGATTGGCATTAGGTGATGCGGAATACACAGATTGGAATTCGACAATCCATTGAGGCTCAGAATACAGTTGGTTGAGATCTAACTCCCATTTGTTCAGGGTATTTTAACTTTTGGAAAATGAATTTGTCTTTAAACAGAGCATAGAGAAGCGCTATGCCTTTATGGGGGGGGGGGGGGGGCAAACTTCTTGATCCCCCTTAAGGCACCCCTCCTAACTATTTTCACATGCTGGCAGTTATGCAGGAGATATCATCTCTGAGCTATAGCATGTCAGACAGATGTGCCAAGTTCAGTATCACTGCATAAAATTGAAATCCTATTTACAGCTGCTGCTATCCGCCCCCCACCAGCTAATTCTGCTCCCACCCCCAGTGTATATGACATTTAATTTCATGAATAATATTGAAAATCATTTTGATGTATGGGAAGGAGGGTGTTAAAAAAAAAAAAATGATCCACCCCGGTTGCCAGATATGCTAAGTGGTAGTACGTCACTAGTTACATCACCTTTTCCATAATTATTACCCTTTGCTCCGTGTTGTTGAATTATCAAGTTGACTGCCGATAATATGCAGTTTTCACAAATACGCAGTTGGGTGAACATTTCTACGGCGTTTCAGCTTTGTTGCGATATTTCCATCAAATACTGTAAGTGAGTACAAAATTGTCAGGAAATACCACCAGGAAGATTAATGGCCTGTCTATTTCACCAGATAAGTGACTGTACTCCCGGATTTTTGTCAAATTTTTCTTTTTATCCGTCAGCTACAAGCCGGCTTTTCCGAACTGTTGCATTGATTGCGGTCAGATAATGAATACTCCCTGACCTGCTGATGGAAACATTTAAACAAATGTAAATGAATTAGATGACAGATACAAATACTGGAGGTAAAGTGTTGTGTTACCTGTAGCAACAAAATAGGTTCCAGATGTCCCCTTTCTAGATTAAAGATTAAAAGGTCTGCTTAATTGCTACAGATAACGCAGCTATGCTCCAGTTTTATTCCCACCTGAAAACCTCAAGTAAAAACAGAAATGAGACTAAATGTTTTACTGCAGTTTTAACTTTACTTTGCAGAGCTATGGATACAATTTAAAGCTTAATTCTAGAAATTGTAAAAACCACAGGCATACCATATGAGGTAAGTCTAACGAGATGTCTTATCTCTATTATTCATATCTGACAGGTTTATTGTGCTCCAGGAACATAAGGTCTGGAGCTCCTACACTGCTCGTACTGTATTTTCCTCAAATACTGTAGTTCTGTAGCACCCTGCTAGTGTAGGATGCTACCCTGTTTCCCCGAAAATAAGACCTAGTGTGATTGTCGGTGATGGCTGCAATATAAGCCCTACCCCCCAAATAAGCCCTACCCTGTTTCCCCGAAAATAAGCCCTACCCTGAAAATAAGACCTACAAGGACTTTAACTAGGGCTTATTTTGGGGGTAGGGCTTATATTGCAGCCATCACCGACAATCACGCTAGGTCTTATTTTGGGGGAAACAGGGTAGGTAAATTTAGTGTTGTCTCCTTCTGTAACGCAGGGAGCAGTAATTGTTTGGCCTGGTATGTTCAGGGTTTCACAGACTGGTAGTTTGATTTCCAGTTTCCAGTGCTTAGGGTGGGAGATTCAAAATGACCGGCCTGAATATTTTTTAGGTTCCAGAAAATCCCTGGGGAGGAGTGTCCAGAAGGGTGCTGGAATGGCGATAAGTAGCGTGAAGTACTGGAGGGCTGGGTTCCTTCTCCACAGGATGGTTCCAGAGTCTGAGCAACTGCTGCCCTTGGGTAGCCCATGGACTGGGCAGCTGTTTTGAGGCTTCAGCAGTGTTGGGGCTGAGGGCCTGGGAGAACTTTGCTAGAAGCCTTTAGCAGACCCTCATCAGGGAGGGATTTGGTCTGAGGAGGGACTGTCTCACTTATGCCTCGTTTCCACCGAGCGGTTCGGTTCGGTACGCTATTTTGGGTGTTTCCATTATGAAAGCGGTCCATACAACCGAACCGTTCCATCCAGGGTCCTGCTTCAGATGTGGGGCCATAGAAAATGGAACGGTTCGGTTAGGGCGGAGCTACGATACTTTACACTGATTGGTAGATGTGTGACGCCATGACGGCATTTTTTCTAAACCCACGTATGGCCCCTGTCGGTCCGACTTGCATTGGAAACGCTCGCCTGAATAGGCCAGACCATTCTTGGCCGTCCAAACCGATCCGACCCGAACCGATCCACTCGGTGGAAACAAGGCATTATTGGACCATATCCAGAGGAAGCCGGAAGCAGACAGCAGTCCTGGGGACTTGTAAATAAACGCCCTAAACTGAGCTCTGTGACTGTGTAGGGATTTGGAGATTGCACTGGGTACCAGCAGTTGAGTATTAGCCACATAGTAACAAGATGCCCAAAGAGATTTGCCCCATGGTTTTCAGCTTTGCGGCATTAGTGTATCCAACACCCACAAATACCTAAAGAGAAGATTGTCCTCTCACTGCTGAACCTAATTATTTTGGAGTATCTCATGCCCTAATCACTCTCCTGTTAAAGTCTTCTACCAGCAATAAATCTAAAAACAAAAATCCCTAGACTGTTTGATGTTAGCCAGTGTGAATGGACTGGTGCTTGCGGGGATGGGCAGCCTCTGTATATTTCGGGAAAAAACAGTTGATACAAGCAGTCCCTTCGGGAGTAGTGCCACATCTCAATCATGACACTAGGCACAGACAATCCAAAAAAGAAACTTATTATTATTATTTAGGGTACTATTATAGCGCTGTAAATTTACGCAGTGCTTTAGATATACTTTGTACATTCACATCGGTCCCTACCCTCAAGGAGCCTACAATCTAAGGTCCCTAACTCACATTCATACATACTAGGGCCAATTTAGACAGAAGCCAATTAACCCTTCCAGCATGTCTTTGGAGTGTAGGTGGAAACCAGAGTACCCGGAGGAAACCCACGCAGGCACAGGGAGAACATGCAAACTCCAGGCAGGTAGCGTCGTGGTTGGGATTCGAACCAATGACCCTTTTTACTGCTAGGCGTGAGAGCTAACCACTACACAACTGGGCCGCCCCTTATTGGTCGAATTATGGTGGCAATTCATGACAGTTGTGTGAAAGATTGACACATTCACACAGCATTTGTTTTTTTTAATAAGATACTACAGAATGTGCACAGTGCATTGGGCAGGCGTGGGCGAGGAGGGGGGGGGGGGGGGTGCTTCAGAGCCCTGTAAGAGTGATTGGGAAGCTGTAGGGCCACTCGATCACTTTACCTGAAAGCCAACCACCACCTGAAAAAAATGATGCCAGATGCAGCTATAACCACTTGTCACCTTGTCACCTAGGACCGATATGTGTATTGTGTTTTGTTCTGCAGTATGTTGTGTGCTTGGCATTTGGAGAAATACCAGTCGAAATGCTTGTTGCATCAAGCAGCATATTGAACATCTGACAAGAAATACTAAAAAGTCACACCCTAAAGCAACTTTTCTCAACCTTTTCAACACTGAGGAACCTCTACCCTGTTTCCCCGAAAATAAGACCTAGCGTGATTGTCAGTGATGGCTGCAATATAAGCCCTACCCCCCAAATAAGCCCTACCCTGTTTCCCCAAAAATAAGCCCTACCCTGAAAATAAGACCTACAAGGACTTTAACTAGGGCTTATTTGGGGGGTAGCGCTTATATTGCAGCCATCACCGACAATCACGCTAGGTCTTATTTTCGGGGGAAACAGGGTAAAAAAATTTCCGGTCTCAGAGAAGCCCTGATAAAATGACTATATCTACAGCTCATGATGCATTGTGGTGATTTACTAAAACTGGAACCTGCAAAATCTGGTGGAGCTCTGCATAGAAACCAATCAGCTTCCGGGTTTTATCTTCAAAGCTTAATTGAACAAGCTGAAGTTAGAAGCTGATTGGCTACCATGCACAGCTGCACCGGATTCTGAGTGCTCCAGTCTTAGTAAATCAACCCTCATTTTGTGATAAATCCATAAAAGTGATTCGCACCACCATTGCTGCTCTTAAAATCGTATTTATTGTAGAAACCAAAGTGTACAAGTCAGAGATACAGTCAGTTAATGCGTTTCAGCCTACATGGCTTTAGTCATAACTAAACTAAACAAACTGAACTAAGCCATGTAGGCTGAAATGCATTAACTGACTGTATCTCTGACTTGTACACTTTGGTTTCTACAATAAATACGATTGTAAGAGCAACAATGGTGGTGCGGATCACTTTTATGAATATATTCTACAACTGAGAGAATGCAGATTGGACACCTGTGAGCTCTACTGATGCTGGACTGATTGGGCAGCAGCACTAAATATTTCTATTTTCTCATGGTTTGATGGTCAGTGGGAAAAATGCTCCTTATGCCGTGTACACACGAGCGGACTTTTTGGCATCAAAGGTCCGACGGTCTTTCCGACGGACTTTTGACGGACTTCCGACGGACTTTCGAACGAACGGACTTGCCTACACACGATCACACCAAAGTCCGACGGATTCGTACGTGATGACGTACGACCGGACTAAAATAAGGAAGTTGATAGCCAGTAGCCAATAGCTGCCCTAGCGTCGGTTTTCGTCCATCGGACTAGCATACAGACGAGCGGATTTCTCGACCGGACTTGAGTCCGTCAGAAAGATTTGAAACATGTTCCAAATCTACAGTCCGTCTGATTTTCGACCGAAAAAGTCCGCTGCAGGTCCGATGAAGCCCACACACGGTCGGATTGTCCAACAGATTTGTCCCGTCGGACCAGTCCGGTCGAAAAGCCCGCCCGTGTGTACACGGCATTACACTTTTGGTCATTGGGAAGAATGACTCCCTTGCAGACAGTTAAAAAGATCATTGGTGTCAGTGGGGGAACATATCTGAAAGGCAGAAATTGTTCATTGCTCAGGGAACCCCCAGGAACCTCTGGAGGAACCTTAGAGTTCCATGGAACCCTGGTTGTGAAACCCTGCTCTAAACCAACAGATATAAACAATAATATTTTACAGACAACTATACTGGCGCCATCTGGTGCTCACTACGGTGTGCTACAGCTTACATTAAAGTGACTGTCAGTGCGCTAAACATCCTCCTTGGGCGATTGACATCATCAGTGTGCAGTTGTTTGTTTTTTTTTGTGAATGTGCAGCGGGCAAGCAGTTGATAGTTGCGCACTAAGGATGAGCTCAGGCGTGTTCGCAAACAGCACGTGCAGAGCCCGCCGGGAAGTTGGCACTGCATAGCGCTAATCACAGACAGTGAGACATTTCCCGATCTCTGCAGCCGCGCATCGGGGCAATTTCTCACTGCTTGTGATTAGCGCTCCGCAGTGCCGACTTCCTGGCGGGCTCAGCACGTGCTGTTTGTGAACACGCCTGAGCTCATCCTTATTGGTCACATATAGCTATCCAAAGCTTGGAGACTTGATGTCTAGTGCTGGATGTGATGGCTTGCTACCTTTTACTTCAACTTTTATATGCAAGACCTGATCTTGTTTTTTTTTTTTTTTTTGTGTCAAAAGATTTAATATGCTTTTCTGAAATTGATTTTGCTGCTCTGAAAGCCTTTGATAAGGTCAGATTTAAATGAAGTCTGCATCTCCTTTGCCATTAAGCCCTCATTATGACTCAGTCAAAATTTGATTTAAATTATAGCTTTTTAAAAAGGTACAAATTAGTAGCAAATGTGATTCTGAGATTCTGAGATTCACTACATAGATATTATAAATTGATAAAAGTTTTCTTGTCAGAAATACTGTATCTGCTAACTCACATTAAGCCAAATCATGTTACCAATCCATTATGTAAACATAATGAGAAATGCAATAACAGGTGAAGTTAAACGTAAGACAAATGAAAAGAGGTTCGGTGCTTTAAACCTATTTCCCAAAGCTGCCAGAGTCATTTCTTCATTTTTTGCACACATGTTAAAAGGCCCATTTTTGGCTTTAGGATTATTTTAATCCCCTGAAACATTCTATACTTTCTGAACGAAAAGATCCTAACAAAGCACATATTGCTTAATTAGCTTCTTCCCCTGGAAGTGGTGAAAAGCTTCTGGCTTCACTCCCCCCCCCCCCCCCCCCCCACACACACCGCCTGGCTCTTGTCGCTGGCACTCACCATGGCACTTCTTGCCAGTCAGGATGGTGGGGGTCATGTGTGTGTGTGTTCTGGGAAACTGCCTAATAGACTATGATGCTGCCCATATAACCATAGCTCCAAACTGTCCCTGATTTCGAGGGACTGTCCCTGATTTGGAGCAATGTCCCTCTGTCCCTCAATCCTCCTCATTTGTCCCTCATTTTGGTCTGATCTATATACAGTATCTCACAAAAGTGAGTACAACCCTCACATTTTTGTAAATTTTGTTTATGTCTTTTCATGTGACAACACTGAAGAAATGACACTTTGCTACAATGTAAAGTAGTGAGTGTACAGCTTGTATAACAGTGTAAATTTGCTGTCCCCTCAAAATAACTCAACACACAGCCATTAATGTCTAAACCGCTGGCAACACAAGTGAGTACACCCCTAAGTGAAAATGTCCAAATTGGGCCCAAAGTGTCAATATTTTGTGTGGCCACCATTATTTTCCAGCCCTTAACCCTCTTGGGCATGGAGTTCACCAGAGCTTCACAGGTTGCCACTGGAGTCCTCTTCCACTCCTCCATGATGACATCACGGAGCTGGTGGATGTTAAAGACCTTGCACTTCTCCACCTTCCGTTTGAGGATGCCCCACAGATGCTCAATAGGGTTTAGGTCTGGAGATATGCTTGGCCAGTCCATCACCTTTACCCTCAGCTTCTTTAGCAAGGCAGTGGTCGTCTTGGAGGTGTGTTTGGGGTCGTTATCATGTTGGAATACTGCCCTGCGGCCCAGTCACCGAAAGGGAGGGGATCATGCTCTGCTTCAGTATGTCACAGAACATGTTGGCATTCATGGTTCCCTCAATGATCTGTAGCTCCCCAGTGCCGGCAGCACTTATACAGCCCCAGACCATGACACTCCCACCACCATGCTTGGCTGTAGGCAAGACACACTTGTCTTTGTACTCCTCACCTGGTTGCCACCACACACGCTTGACACCATCTGAACCAAATAAGTTTATCTTGGTCTCATCAGACTGCAGGACATGGTTCCAATAATCCATGTCCTTAGTCTGCTTGTCTTCAGCAAACTGTTTGTGGGCTTTCTTGTGCATCATCTTTAGAAGATGCTTCCTTCTGGGATGACAGCCATGCAGACCAATTTGATACAGTGTGCAGCGTATGGTCTGAGCACTGACAGGCTGACTCCCCACCCCTTCAACCTCTGCAGCAATGCTGGCAGCACTCATACGTCTATTTCCCAAAGACAACCTCTGGATATGACGCTGAGCACGTTCACTCAACTTCTTTAGTCGATCATAGCGAGGCCTGTTCTGAGTGGAACCTGTCCTGTTAAACCGCTGTATGGTCTTGGTCACCGTGCTGCAGCTCACTTTCAGGATCTTGGCAATCTTCTTATAGCCTAGGCCATCTTTATGTAGAGCAAAAATTCTTTTTTTCAGATCCTCAGAGTTCTTTGCCATGAGGTGCCATATTGAACTCCCAGTGACCAGTATGAGAGAGTGAGAGCGAAAACACCAAATTTAACACACCTGCTCCCGATTCACACCTGAGACCTTGTAACACTAACGAGTCACATGACACCGGGAAGGGAAAATGGCTAATTGGGCCCAATTTGGACATTTTCACTTAGGGGTGTACTCACTTTTGATGCCAGTGGTTTAGACATTAATGGCTGTGTGTTGATTTATTTTGAGGGGACAGCAAATTTACACTGTTATACAAGCTGTACACTCACTACTTTACATTGTAGAAAAGTGTCATTTCTTCAGTGTTGTCACATGAAAAGATAGAATAAAATATTTACAAAAATGTGAGGGGTGTACTCACTTTTGTGAGATACTGTATATGTATATAAAATGCACTTTTTATCTCTCAAATAGTGTTTCCCCAGTGCTCAATCTTTCATCCAATTTCTAAATGGCTGCCTTTGTAAATGTCAATAGCCAATATAAAGGAATAGTATTGGTAAAAACGAATCTTTTTTTTTGTATAACTCTCCTTTAAGGGGCCATGGCAGGGGGTGTGTCCTATGCCGACATAGGTTTGCTAATACGTGTCCCTCATTCTCGGTTGGGAGGTATGCACATAACCTGTATGTTAGTGGCAGTGGGGGACTTAAAAATCCCACTGGAGTTTCAGTTTAAATAAACAAAATACACTTTAGGTGAATCAAATCAAATGGTGTGCAAAGTTATAGAATGTGTTTCCCTTAGAAAGTACCCACCGCATGAGTAGAAAAGTCTGTCCCCTGCCAGCATGCTGCAGAGAAGGACCCCTATGCCGCGTACACACAAGCTGACTTTACAGCAGACTTTGACCGGTGGACTTTTCGACGGACTTTACGATGGACTTTCTGAATGAACGGACTTGCCTACACACAATCCACCAAAGTCCAGTCGAATTCGTACGTGATGACGTACGACCGGACTAAAAC